>JAVJIF010012727.1:0-93111 GCA_038442645.1 Agave tequilana | reverse complement strand
TTATAACCTTAGAAAGATCCTATAAGTTGCTAATCACTATTTTCATATCTTTATTCATCTACTAGTAAAGATGGCTGATAACATTAAGACCCCACCCAAAATTGATGGACTCAACTTTTCCATATGGAAAGTTAGGATAAACATATTTTTGCAATCTCTAGGTAGCCGAGTTGCTAAGTCTTTGATCAAGCCCTATAGTGCACCCGTAGGTGAGGAGGACACTTGGTCCGATCTTACCTCCAAGGAAGTTGATGCAAATTTGAAGGCTCAAAATGTCTTTCTTTTAGCATTAAATGAGGATGACTTAACACGGGTTATCCATTGCAAATCCCCTATGAGATTTGGCAACACTTATTGGTCACTCATGAGGGAACATCATAAGGCAAGAGAGCTAAAATTGATCTCTTGCGTTTCCAATATGAAAGTTTTAGAATGTAAGAAAATGAATCTATTGATGATATGATTACTAATTTACTAAAATCACAAATGCTCTTACTTCTCTAGGTGATGAATCAACAACAACCAAAGGTGCACAAGGTGATTCATCCACTCCCTTCATCATGGGAAATCAAAGCTACCACCTTGAAGGAATTGAACGACAAAGACGAGATGGAGCTCATCAGTCTTATTGGTAACCTTAAGACTCATGAGATGGAGAAAAAGGCTAGAGAAGAAGCGGCGCCTAAAAAGAAAAATCTATTGCTTTCAAGTCTACCTCTACCATCTTCGATGATGAAGAAGATGAAGAAGAAGATGAAGAGATATCTCTTCTTGTGAGAAATGTAAAAAGAAAGTACCACAAGAAAAAACTCAACCATAGAAGGCGATGGGAAGGGAAGAAGGAGAAGAAGATCACATGCTACAACTATCGGAAACCCGGACACATCATGGCCAAATGTCCAGATTTCAACAACAGATATCTTCCTCCATGAAGCAAAAGAAGCCGTTTGTAAAGAAGGCGTTCAAAGCCACTTGGGATTTGGAAAGTGAATCCGAAGATGAAGTTGACACGGCTAACATGTGTTTCATGACAAACACACCTAAGGTAACTTTCGAACCATCTTATGATGATATTGAAATAACAAAGAAGAGTTATTACAAGTTTTCATTGAACTTTCAGAAAATTATGATTCGAAGAAGAAAGATTGTTTAAAATTGAAAAAAGAAAATGAAATGCTTAACAACCAAATTGCTATTTTTACAAAAGAAAAAGATGAATTATCTTCCACTATTATTTCAACATAAGAGATTTTGATGCCTATATAGTTACATGCAAAGCTGAATATCCTAAATTTGATGAAAAGAGATTTCTATATTAAAAACTAAAATAAATTATTTGAGAAATGTTTTAAAAGAATGTGCATTTAACAATACTAAACTAGAAGAAATGTTGTCAAAGAAACACATGCACACTTCACATGTTCGACATGATAAACTATCACATGCTAAAACTCCAAATGTTCATCATGCCAACACATCACATGTCAATCATGCTAAAACACCACATGTTCACAAACCACATGTTCATAAACCACATGCTCATTATGCTTTTAAATGTGAAAAAATTATAAATGTACTTATTGTGGCCAAAATGGTCATTTAGCCAAATTTTTTATGATTATATAAATAGCATGAATAATTTGGGTTCGAAACACTAACGTATTAGGACCCAAGAAAATATGGGTACCAAAATCAACCATTCAATTATTTGATATAGGTACACACCAAGATTTCAAGACGTAGAGCGGTGGTACCTTGATAGTCGTTGCTCAAGACATATGACATGGGACATCAATAATTTTGCAACCCTATCGAGGTATGTTGAAGGTGGCACCATCACCTTTGGAGATGACTCCAAGGGCACCATCATCAGTATAGGTAACATCAAGATTGGTACATCTCCTTTAATTGAAAATGTAGTTCTTGTTGATGGGCTTAAACATAATTTACTTAGTATTAGTCAACTATGTGATCGTGGTCTCAAAGTTATTTTTGATGAATCTTCTTGCAATTTTATGATTGTAAAACCCATGAATGTATTCTCACTGGATTTCGTGAAAATAATGTCTATATTATAGATATGCTTAATTTGGATTGCACTACAAAATGTTTAATGCTTTTGATGAGAATTCATGGTTATGGCATAGAAGATTAGGCCATATTTCTTTTGATCATCTTTCTAGAATCAATTCTAAGAAATCGGTGAAGGGTATTCCTTATTTGAAGTTTGAAAAGGACCGCATTTGTGGTGCGTGCTAACTTGAGAAACAAACAAGTCCTCTTTCAAACTAATCAAGGATATCATGATATCTAGGCCATTAGAATTGATCCACATGGAACTATTTGGACTAACTAAAACTAAAAGTTTAAATGAAAATAGATATGTTTGGTTTTAGTCGATGATTTTTCTCGTTTCACATGGATTTTCTTTCTGGAGCATAAAGATTAAACTTTTTCGCATTTTAATTTTTCAAAAAGGGTTAAAAAAGAAAAAGGATTTTCGATTTTATGCATAAGAAGTGATAGAGGTGGTGAGTTTTGTCAACCAATTTTTTATGACTTATTGCGATGATAATGAAATTAAGTATGAAATGTCATGTCCTAGAACTCCACAACAAAATGGAGTCGTTGAAAGGAAGAATAGAACTCTTCAAGAAATGGTTAGGACCATGATAAGTGAATACGGGCTCCCTCAATACTTATGGGCCAAGGCCGTAACACACCGCATGCTATATATCGAACCGAATTTATTTTTATAAAAATATTTCCAAAACTTCCTTTGAAATCTATCATTTGAGAAAACCAAATGTTTCGTATTTTAAAGTTTTTGGATGCAAATGTTTTGTTTTGAACACCAAAGATAATTTGGGCAAATTTGGTGCTAAGACTTTTGAAGCAATTTTTGTTGGCTATTCTAGTACTAGCAAAGCATATAGAGTGTTCAATAAATCATCTCTTGTAATTGAAGAATTTATGCATGTTAAGTTTGAAGAATCTAATACATTTGTTAAGAATGTTGTAGAGATTAATTCTTTAGGTGAAGATATGGAGAAAATATCCTTGAAGGACTCACTCATCTAAGAAGACAAGTAAGAACCAAATGGTGAAGTTCAAAAGGATGAAGTGGAACCATCACAATCACTTCCTAAAGATTGGAGATATGCTACAAATCATCCCAAAGATCTCATCATAGGTGATATATCAAAGGGGATAACCACTCGCTCCAAACTCCATGATTTGTGTGGCATTATGCATTCATATCTCATTTTGAACCCAAAACACTCTCGAAGCGAGGGTGACACATATTGGTTGCTTAATATGCAAGAAGAGCTAAATCAATTTGGGCTCAACCAAGTTTGGCATCTTGTTCCTAGACCCCATAATAGACTAATTATTGATACTAAGTGGATTTTTAGGAACAAGTTGGATGAGTCAGGAAATATTATTAGGAATAAAGCTTGGTTAGTGGCCTAAGGTTACACCTAAGTTGAAGGAATCGACTTTGAGGAGACCTTTGCACCCGTTGCACGATTAGAAGTCATACGGATCACACTAGCTTATGCATCCTATAAAAATTTCAAACTTTTTCAAATGGATGTAAAAAGTATATTTTTAAATGGTTTTAGTGAAGAGGAAGTATATGTTGAACACCCCCCGATTTTGTTGATTATATACATCCAATTTTGTTTTCAAACTAGATAAAGCATTGTATGATTTAAAACGAGCTCCAAGAGCTTGGTATGAAAGACTTTCTACTTTTCTTCTATCAAATGATTTTGTTAAGGGCAAAGTAGACACCATATTATTTACTAAATATGTTGGTAGTGACATTCTTATTGTACAAATTTATATTGATGATATAATTTTTAGTTCTACTAATGATTACTTTGCAAAAAGTTTAAATCATGTATGCAACATGAATTTGAGATGTCTATGATGAGTGAATTGAACTATTTTCTTGGACTCCAAATCAAGCAAAGGAGTGATGGGATCTTCATAAGTCAAGTCAAGTACACTAAGGAACTCATCAAGAAATTTGGACTTGAAGACTCAAAAACTTGCAACACTCCCATGGCTACCACTACCAAGCTTGATAAGGATGACTAAGGTAAGAGTGTGGACATAAAATTATATAGAAGCATGATTGGTAGTTTTTACATTTAACGGCTAGTAGACTGGATATTATGTTTAGTGTGTATCTTTGTACTAGATTCCAATCTTGTCCTAAAAAATCCCACTTGATTGCGGTAAAACTCATTATTCGACACCTTAAGGGCACTATGGGAATGGGTCTATGGTATCCGAAGACCGGACAATTCTCAATGACGAGTTTTTCAGATGCCGACTATGTGGGTTGTAGAGTGGATAGGAGGAGTACTAGTGGAACATGTCAATTTCTCGGTAATTGTCTTGTTTTATGGTCTTCCAAGAAACAAAATTCGGTAGCACTCTCAACCGCCGAGGCGGAGTATGTTACGACTGAGGCATATTGTGCTCAAGTCCTTTGGATGAAACATACTCTCCTTGATTATGATTTACATTATGATCATATTAAAATATTTTGTGATAATACATACTAGTACAATTCATATGACTAAGAATGTAAATCAATAAAGTAAGACCAAGCATATAGAGATTAGATATCACTTTCTTAGAGATCATTTTAAGAAAGGTGATATTGATATTGATTATGTTTCTACTGATTTTTTCAACTTGCTGATATTTTCACTAAACCACTTGATTTCAAAGATTTTCCTTTATATGTAGTGAACTCAATGTTTGTGTTATTGACTAAAGAGTTTTCATACTAATATATCCCTTTTTGATGTATGACAAAAAGGGGGAGAATATATTTTGTCAATATATGTGTGTTTGTGTTTTGTTCTCAAATAATAAGTTTTGCGTGTTTGTGTTTTATTCTTAAATAATAATTTGTTTTATATCAAAGAATATGTTTTCATGTTTATTCTTTCATTATGGTTTCATGTTTTAATATACTATATTTGTTTAGTATAGCATTATTTGAGGGGGAGTTTTTACCTCCTTTCTATATCTTGTGTTATAGTTTTATGTTTTGTCATCATCAAAAAGGGGAGATTGTTGGCCCAAAGGTTACAATCTCCGGGTTATGTGTTTTGATAATAACAAACCATATAAAAGCTATTGTACTAATAGAAGTTAAAAAATGAATTTCAGGTTGATACAGGTATTGATGGCTCAAGAGTTCTCAAGCATGTTACAAGGTTGATGGCTCAAAAGGACTCACTCATAGGATAAGAGACTCTAGCTCATTCTACGCTCAGCAACACGGTTCAGAGACGCCTACCTGTGATCATTGTATTATTAGTTTGTTAAAGAATAGTATATAGTATTGAACCGCAAATACCCTACACACACAAAATTGCACGTATTTTCAAAAGATTATTTTTGACTCTTGATAAAATATTTTAAGTCCTATTTCAGTATATGCATACTTAGCTTATTGTATTTTACAAAGCCTTTATAAAAATTCTTTTGAAAATAACATATCTTCAAATCAGATTTCTAACCTGTTTTCTGCTTATGACCTGTTGCGGTCGAACCGGGCGGTTGATCGGCTCTGTTACAGGTCAGAACTGTCGACCGCGCGATTGACCGCAGTCATGACCTATGGGGTGTGCATGTGTGCACGTTCCCGGTCGACCGGACCCCCATTACAGTCGACCGAGCGATCGACTGACTGACAAACCCAAACTCTTGGTTTGGGCCGGTCGACCGGGCGATCGACCGGAGTCAGCCAACGGTCATAATATTTGAAAACTGGTCGACCGTGCTCTGCATTTATGGCCAAACGGCTAGTTTTTTAAGCCTGTTTTAAAATGTGATTTTTATCTTAAAATTTGGATTAGGCTGGATTTTGGTCAAATTATACCTGCTTAGTCTAAATAGATGTTTACCCTTTATCCCTACCTAAATCCTATATATAGGGGTGGTTGGGGTTGAGGTGAAACACAACAACTATTACAAAATTTTCAAAGTTTGAGTATTCTTGAAAGAAGTGCTTTACTCTCAGTTTTTTGTACTCTAATCTTTGTTTTATTTGTGAAGTTTTTGAATCAAATCTCTCTTCTATTTTGTTTTATTTTCACTTACAAATCTTGAGCTTCAACCCTACATATTATTCTCTAGGGTTTTGTAAAGATAAGTTTTTCAAAAGAGAGTTTGTGGTCGTTTGATCACTAAGTGATTATTGTACTTGTGGCTACACTACCTCTGAACTAGAGCAGTGTGATTGAGTAGTTGGGTACTCTCTAGTGATTGTAATCCTTTATGAAAATTCTAGTGGATCAGAAATCCTTCTGGGTGAAGGCGGGACGTAGAGCTGGGTGATCGAACCTCGAAACAAATCTCTCTGTGTTTGCGATTGGTTTACTTGTCTTTTACTTTCTATTCAATCATTCTTATATTATCGATCTATACTTTTACAACAAGATTGCATTGCGCACCTCAAACTCTTATTTAGAGGAATCACGAGGAAGAAGTTCAGAGCCCTTCACGGAGTATGCGGCTTCTAATCTTTCTTTTAGTGATCGTTGCATCATCTCATTTTTAATTTATGCATTGATTAGCATTACACCTATTCACCCCCCTCTAGGTGTGATTTCACGCGCTTGAGGATAAGATCAAATTGCTAGCCCAACATAAAAGATCTTCTCATAAGGTTGGAGATAAGGTTGGAGATATGGACAAAATCGCTTACCCAACAGAAAAGATCTTCTGATAAGGTTGGAGACAAGGCTGAAAATAAATTTTGTTTATCCCTTGATTTCAGCTGGATTTTGTCTTATCTCTCTAAATCTTTTGAATATACTTCCCAATCTTTTAGATATCCCTTCGTATATTGATAGGGTTGCTTTTGGACTTCTAAATTTGCCTCTATCCTCATTCATCCTCGTTGATTCTCCAACTAACCAAATGGATCTTCAAAAATCTAATTTTAATTGAATTAAATCTAGGATTATCTTATCTGATATACTCTGTCTTCAGATAGAAATACTTCTAAACCTCTAGATTTGAGTAGATCTTTGTGATTTGCTTGAGCTAAAAATCATGTCTTTAAATCTCTAGATTTAATTGGATAAACCGGTTTATTTCTCTTTTTTCTTTATTAATTACCCAGCGCACTATTATACATTAAAATGAATTAAATAGCAAAGTTTTATTACAAAATAAATGAGAAAATGTGACCCTAAATGTGCAGTGCACGTGTACAATTACCCCCACACTTATTTTTTGCTCCTCATCGAGGAAAATAAGAAAAATAGAGCTAAACTAATCTAACTTGCTTTTGTAAGAATCACGGATGCATTTAGCATGTGAAACAAGCCGTTAAACCTCTAAATTATCCCTAGAGGACGAGTTTTGTCTCGTGAGGGTTTTCAATGAATTACACCCAAAAATTCATAAAGAAAGAGAAATAAAATGTTAGTATTTTGAAAATGCATTTTGATAAAGGGAAAACATATCTAAAGTGCTCTTCGTAAAGATTCAAGTACTCTATAAGTTATAGAAAACCAAACTTTTCATTCTTAAACTTAGTCTCTATTCAAATACTTGTTATCAATTAAGGAAAGAAGTCAAACTGTATTTCTCATCTAGTATATTATTTTTTTCCTAAGTCATATACACCTTCGTGGCCGTGAATATTTGACTAGGGATTCTTCAACTGTAACTTTTATGCCTTATTTTTACATATTTTTGTGTAATATCTTTTAGTTTTATTAGGTTATCTAATCTGCCTATGTAACGAGCCCTAGGTCGGTAACTCCTAAACCAGACAGTCTTAAGGCACCTGGTGAGAAAACACCTTAAGGACTTTAAGGACTCGAGTAAATCGGTCCACAAAACTAAGGGTTTTTATTTGTAATATAGACCACTTTTAGGTGTGAATACTTATTCTATGAGGCACAAATACCCAGCTTAATTAGAGGATTTTTAATATATATATATATATATATATATATAATATATATAATATATTATATATATATATATATATATATATATAAGGTATTGTTTTTGAACCCTAAGTGTATAGGTGTATAAAGTATGCATATTTTATCAAGCTAAAAATCAAGACTAAATTATTTTTTCAATATTTCTTCCTAACCCAAGAAATCAAACAAATAATCTTGTTTTGACCAAGTCTAAGAAATCCTAATTATGATTTCCGATTCCTTAAAATTAACTTAATTTCTTAAAAAAATTAGGCCAAATATTTTCTCTTTTCAAAAAGTTTTAAAGAAAGAATATATATATATATATATATATATATATATATATATATAATATATATATATATATATATATAAAGAAAACCTATGTTATGTTAGAACGTTTCCCCACACCTATCTCTCTAAATCTTCTAAATATACATCTCAATCCTTTAGATATTCTTTATATATTGATAGGGCTGCCTTTGAACTTCTGGATTTAACTCTATCCTCGTTTATCGTCATTGATTCTCTAACTAACTAAATGGATCTTAAAATCAGATTTTAACTGAATTAGATTTAGATTATCTCTTCTAATCTATTTTGTCTTTAGATAGAATTGTTTCTAAACATCTAGATTTGAGTAGATCTTCATTGATTTATTTGAGCAAAAAATTCTGTCTTTAAATCTCTAGATTTAATTGAATAAATCGGTCCACTTCTCTTTTCTTATTAATTATCCTACACTCCATTATACATTAAAATGAATTAAATAGCAGAGTTTTATTATAAAATAAATGAGAAAATATGACACTAAATATGCAATGTATGTGTACAATCAGTGGCCTAAAGAACAAGGGAAGGTACTACCAAAATATTAGTTAAAATACATCCAACACGCATACAGTGTCCAACTTTAAATGCAATCTCAAACATTGTCCAAACGGACAATCCAACAACCACCGTACATTACTTGTAATAATCACTAATAATACAAATTAACAATTGATTTGAACAAAAGGACTGAAGACCACATATTCAAGATCCACAAGGTGTTTGTATGTATGCTGTTTGTTGAAGGGGAATCTAGGGTTTTTTGGTCAGGTAATTGATTTATACAGTGTTCGTGTCTGTGCCCTTTTTTGATTTTATCGTGTTCCATGTCTATTCATGTCCATCTCGTGTCCGTGTCTCGTGTCCTTGTTCGTGTATGTGTCCCGTGTCCGTATCCATGATTCATAAACATGTTCGTGTCTGTGTCCCGTGCACTATGTATCATATAGTATCATATAAACAAGTTTTAACCTAATCAATAGTATCGTATTAACAAGTGGTACATGATTTCAATGAATAATAACAAATCCAGCAGAAATCCTAATACAAAATCAAGCAGAAATCCTAATCAATATTATCAAATTAATAACTATTAAACAAATAATAAAAGTAGAGAAATTACCGAATCTGAGAGGGAGAAGGCCGGTGGTAGGTGGAGGCCAGGCCCTAATAAAAAATAAAGTAGAAACCCTAATCAATATTATAGTACTAACAACTTTTAACAAATAATAAAAGTAGAGAAAGAAATTACATAATCCGAGAGGGAGGAGCCGGTGGTAGTAGGAGGCCGGGGAAGGGAGGGTGCCGGGAGGATGGAGGGAAGCCGGGGGAGGGAGTGGGCCGGGGGGTTGGAGGGGAGCAGGGAGAGAGTGGGCCAGGGGTATGTCACGCCCCGCTTCCTAAATACATGAAAATGGAGTTGCAACGAGAGTCGGTGAAATATATACGTGACGAGAATACCCCACGAATACACGCTAAGCCTAAAGAATCTAAACAAGTTATAAAAATCTACTATGATAAATCAATATTACTGCAATATAACATATAAATATCTAAAACAATGATGGCATAGGAATAAAAATAGGACAAAAGTCTAGTGTAGGGAATTGATGGGGGAAAATCGTGCACAAAAAATGTTATTTTGAAAAGTGTGTGTGCTTCTCGATACTTTCGTTATAGCATAGAGGCTGAACGGGTCGAATCCACAAGAACGGGAAGCGATAGAAGCTTTATCGGTCTATACACGTGTGTGTTAATGGTTCTTCTATGTTTTCAAGAATGAAAAAAAATAAAATAAGGAATGAGAAGAGAAGAGTACGGTGAAAGCAAAGAAGTAGGTAACATAAAAGAGTTATTATGAATTTTGGATTTTTGAAACAAGGTTAAAAGAAAAGATAAAAAGAGATACAAGAAAACTCATGGCTACTAACTACTAATGGCTTCACTAACATGCTAACCTCTTAGTGATAGTTGCCTCACATGTATCCTTGACCATCACTAATCCTTGGTTCAAGAGCTTTACAAAGCAAGGCTCATAAGATCACTTTTACATCCAAAATTAACAAACAAGAGTAAGCTACACTTAAACCATCAAAACTAACTAGAGAAAGCGTGAAATAAAGTAATGGTACCTTGCTAGAGAGTTGATGTTAGAGTGTTAGAATCCATCATCATGAGCTCTCAATGGCTCTTGCAAGAGTAATGCCAAGTAGAGGCTGCTAGATTCATGTGGATTATCAGGTAAGAAGTAGGCAAGTTAGTAGTTAGTAGTTAGTTGCCATGAGAGAAAAATTAGCTAAGCATGTAAAAGGAGTCAGAGAGAAGAAAATAAATAAAGATACAGAGAGAACCTTTTATAGAGTATCACCCTCCATTAGAAGTACTCTAACTTTCATTCTATGTACTACTGTGTTCCCTATTACATGATGTACAACAAGAAATGAAAAATACAAAAGAGGAAGAAGAGAACAACTAACCTAAACTAAAGAAAGAAAACTACCCTAAAAACTCTTCTCCCTGAAAATTCTGAAAATAAGGAGTATTCATAGGCAAAGGGGGCACCAGGGAAGTGTCACGGGGCCACGCATCGAAGCTCGATATGTGGCCCTACCAGAAGGCCGCGGAAACACAATTTTTGCGGCATTTTCGCGACCCTTCTGGGCCATGCATGGCGCTGTCTGCTACAGTCTTCTGGTTTGTCCCCCAGTCAGTTGTACCTGCAGTTTATGGTTTACTTCTCCCAGTTTTGACAGATCCTCCTTCTAAAATCAATGACTATTTTTGTAGGCTTTAAATCACCAAATAAAAGGATTTTTGGGCTTCTAGTTCATTCCACACCATAGACCTAGAAACATACAAGAGAGGTGTTATTAACAGAATTTAATATAAATAAATGTGAATATGTGGTATGAAATATGCAATTCTAGAGACTAATCACACCACTACACTTATCTTTTGCTCATCCTGAGCAAAACATAAAAACTAAGAAAATTATTACACCACTTTCTCAGGTGATGCGATTGCACTGAGCATGTGCAACAAGCTGTTAAACCTCTAGGTTTCACCTAGAGGAGGAGTTTTGTCTCCTGAGAGTTTTCAGCAGATTACACCCATAAAATCCATAACGAAAGAAATCAAAAGTTAGTATTTTGAAAACGCATTTTGAAAAAGAGAAAAGTGTTGAAATATTTTTGCGAAAATTTAAGTGATCTAAGGTCATAAGCTAGCCAGAAATTATTCTTCCTTAAACTAAGTTTAAATACAAAATCTTGTTATATGTAAGAATTTAAAATTGAATCGATTCTTTGATCTTTCATAAAACTCTTAGAAAATATGGACTTTGTGAGCTGTGAAGATTTTTGGAATATCGACTCTAACTTTTTCGCCATTTATTTATATCAATTTTTTTTTCATTTTTTCTCTTCCCTTAGTTTTCTTAGGCTTTCTAGCTTATTCGAGTAGTGAGCCTTTAGCCAGTAACTCCCAAACCAATGGTTTTAGGGCACCAGAAGAGAAAACATCCCTCAGGCTTAATGACTCGAGTAAATAAGACCACAAAACTAAAGGGAATTATTTTATTTCTTTCCACCATTTTTAGACACATGCTTCTTGAGGCATAACTACCCAGCTTCAATAAGTGGTTTTTATAATCATTATTTTTTATATATATATTTTTATGACATTTTTTGTCTTTGTTTCAATCCCAAAAATTTTGTATAAGTGTGAAGTGCATATATCTAAAGTAAAAAATTCGAGATCAAATTATCTTTTCAATCTTACTTTCTTATCCTAAAATTTAAACAAGATTTATGATTTAGACTCGGTTTAAGAATTCATAATTTTAGGTCTTCTTAATTCCTAAGATCCTTTTAACTTTCTTAAAAATAAATCAAAACTATTTCTAGTATTTCAAAAAGTTTTGTAAAAAGAAAAGAAATGAGTTTTTTATACAAAAGAAATCTAATTTTTTTTAAAAATTATAAAAAAGTAAATTTAAAACAAACTAAGTTAGTAAACCTACCCCCATACTTATCTCATGCATTATCCTCAATGCATCGTGAACGTGTATATGCATGAAACAAATGAAAAGGGAAGGAAAATGGAAAGAGTGGTGATGATTATTCTAGTCTTATTCATAGTATTGGGATTGGGACATATATTGATTCGAATCAGACCAATCTGGCATGCTTGGTTGGTTAGAGTTATAAATATCAGGTTGGTAATATCCGAGTCAAAAGAGGTCAGAGTGAAGAATGGATCACTATATGCATTAGAATAATTATAATTGTAATCTATAACACAAAGATGTCAAAAAAAGACAAAAAAACAAAACAAGCAAACAAACAGTCAAACAACAAAAAAGAAAATTTCAAAAACAAGCCTATACTAGGGTTGTCCTAGACCTAAACGACTCCTAACTGGTTAGACTGTCCACGGGGGGTACATTATAGAAATCTGACCACAAGCTAATCGGCCAGGTAGGGGCAAGACCAGTGGGGGATATCCGTGCCGGAGCAACGGGCTTAATTATGCCAAACTACTGTTCTTCGAGGTTTCGCCTCTTAATACCTAACCTTTGACACCGATTTGACAAGAGTCAAATTCTAACAACTTTCTCCTTAGGTCAGTCTCTTAAATGAGTCCGAGATGTCCCTAGGAGCCAACATTTAGCAAATTTATTTAGGCTTGGGTTCTGTGAGTGGAAAGGTGATTTTTGGGTTAAGGAAGGGTTATGACTTTCCCACCTTATTTTATATTGGGTTTTGCCCTTAAGTTTTGATTCATGCAAGTGTACAATATAGATAAGAATGGACACACAAAGCGAGTAAATCACCCATGTGTTTGTCCTAACTACATGTAATGCAATATGTACACCTTGGTCCAAATCACAACAATAAAAGAACAAAATACAGTATATTGGAATGAAAATTGACATGTGCCTAGATGTAAATGTCTAAATTATTTTAAAGCATCCAATTATCGAATTTTAGTTCTATAAATTATTACAGTGCACAGGGAAAAATAGCAGCAGAAGATAGCAATATACAAATATTTACCCACCGCACAAAATTTTTGAAGCAAAATTTTTGAAGCACTTACTCCCTGCTTTCTTGAGCAAGGAGATGCAAGCAAGTGTGGACTTCTGTAATACTAAAAATTTGACCTGCATGCCAAAAATAAAGAAGAAAGGTTAACAAAAAAGTGATCAAACCGTTCCCATCCTCGGTAATGGCGCCAAAATTTAATCGGAAAAAATCGTGCACAAAAAGTGTTGTTTTGAAAAGTGTGTGCTTTGGCTTCCTCGATACTTTTGTTATAGTATAGAGGCTAAACGGGTCGAATCCACAAGGATGGAAAGTGATAGAAGATTTACCGGTCTATTCATGTGTGTGTTAACTATTCTTCTATGTTTTAAAGAATGAAAAAAAAGAAAACAAAGAATGAGAAGAGAAGAGTACGGTGAAATCAAAGAAGTAGGAAACATCGAAGAGTTGTTATAAATTTTGAGTTTTTAAAACAAGGTAAAAAGAAAAGATAAAAAGAGATACAAGAGAACGCATGACTACTAACTACTAATGACTCCACTAATATGCTAACCTCTTAGTGATAGTTGCCTCACATGTATCATTGGCCATCACTAGTCCTTAGTTCAAGAGCTTTACAAAGCATGACTCATATGATCACTTTCACATCCAAACTCAGCATACAAGAGCAAGTTACACTTAAATCATCAAAACTAACTAGAGCATGGAATAAAGTAATGGTAACTTGTTAGAGAGTTGGATGTTAGAGTGTTAGAATCTATCATCATGAGCCATCAATGGCTATTGCAAGAGTAAGGTCAAATAGAGGCAATTAGATTCATATAGATTATCAAGTAAGTAGTAAGCAAGTTAGTGGTTAGTAGTTAGTTGTCATGTGAGAAAATTAGCTAAGCATGTAAAAGAAGTAAGAGAGAAGAAAATAAGTAGAGATAAAGAAAAAACCTTTCATAGAGTATCAGTCTCCATATAAGTACTCTTGCTTTGATCCTATGTACTACTCTTTTCCCAATTACAAGATCTACAAGAAATAAAAAATACAAAAGAGGAAGCAGAAGAACAACTAATCTAAACTAAAGAAAGAAAACTACCCTAAAAGCTCTTCTCCTTACAAATTCTGAAAATAAGAAGTATTTATAGGCAAAGAGGGGCACCGAGGAGTGTAACGGGGCCACGCGTCGAAGCTCAACACGTGGCCCCACCAGAAGGCCGCAAAAACGTGATTTTTGACGCATTTTTGCGGCCCTTCTGGGGTCGTGCGTGTGGCGCCGCCTACTGCAGTCTTCTGGTTTGTCCCCCTATCGGTTGTACTTACTGGTTTCTGGTTTACTACTCCCAGTTTTGGTAGATCCTCCTTCCAAAGTTAATGACCATTTTTGTAAGCTTTAAATCACCAAATAAATGGAATTTTTGGGCTTCTTCTTCATTACACACCATAGACCTAGGAACATACAAGAGAGGTGTTATTAACAGAATTTAATATTAAATAAATATGAAGATATGGTATGAAATATGCAATTCTAGAGACTAATCATACCCCCACACTTATCTTTTGCTCGTCTCGAGCAAAACAGAAAAGCTAATAAAGAAAATCATTACACCATTTTCACAAGTGATACGATTGCACTGAGCATATGCAACAAGCCGTTAAACCTCTAGGTTTCCCCTAGAGGGAGAGTTTTCTTTCCTGAGGGATTACACCCATAAAATTCATAAAGAAAGAAATCAAAAGTTAGTATTTTGAAAATACATTTTGAAATAGAGAAAAGTGTTAAAATATTTTTCCGAAAATTTAAGCGATCCAAGGTCATAAGTTAATCAAAAATTATTCTTCCTTATACTATGTCTAAATGTAAAATCTTTGTTATATGTAAGAATTTAAAATTGAATTGATTCTTTAATCTTTTATAAAACTCTTAGAAAATATGCACTTTGTGAGCTGTGAAGATTTTTGAGATATCGACTCGAACTTTTTTGCCATTTATTTATATAAATTTGTTTCTTTTTTTCCTTTTTTTCTCCCCTTAGTTTCTTAGACTTTCTAACTTAGTGAGCCTTTAGCCAGTTACTCCCAAACCAAATGGCTTAGGGTACCAGAAGAGAAAACATCCCACAGGCTTAAGGACTCGAGTAAATAAGGCCACAAAATTAAAGGGGATTATTTTGTTTCTATCCACCATTTTTAGACGTAAATAATCATACTTCCTGAGTCATAACTACCCAGGTTCAATAAGTGGTTTTTATAATCATTATTTTTTTATATATATTTTTACGGTATTTTCAGTCTTTGTTTCAATCCCAAAAAATTTATATAAGTGTGAAGTGCATATATCTAAAGCAAAAAAATTCGAGATCAAATTATCTTTTCAATTTTACTTTCTTATATTAAAATTTAAAAAGATCAATTATTTTGACTCGGTTTAAGAATTCATAATTTTAGGTCTTCTTAATTCCTAAGATTCTCTTAACTTTCTTAAAAATAAATCAAAACTATTTTTTTATTTCAAAAAGTTTTGTAAAAAGAAAAGAAAAGGGTTTTATACAAAAGAAAAACCTATTTTTTTTAGAAAGAAGTGTAAAAGAAAGAAAATTTAAAACAAACTATTTTATTAAACCCTCCCTCACACTTATCTCATACATTGTCCTCAATACATCGTGAATGTGTATATGCATGAAACAAATGAAAAGGGAAGAAAAGTTACCTCATGATGGTGGTTCCGGTGGTGGTCTGATTGGGCCAAGCGTTGCTACACAATCAAGATAATGTGGTGGTTCACGAAACTCACCTTTATTGACCTCTTTTCTATTTAAATATTTACAATCTCCAATATGAATAGGATCATGCAAGATCCTATTATGAAAATTATTCCCTTTACATGTCCAATCTTGGATGACCTTCACTGAGTCATTCTGGTCAATACGTTGGTCCAACAATGATTTATGGAATGGATGATTTGGGCTTTGAAATGAAAAGTTCGAGAACCCATACTGAGTCGAAAAAATCAACTTTGAGTTCGAGAGTCGGTTTAGATTCAAGAGTTAAGTCCAAATCAAAAATTTAATTTCACAATCTATTTCCATCAATGACATCTGACTATCCAAAAGAAGTGATTCAATTTCAAAATCCATAGTTATAGGTATCAATGCTGGCTTAGAAAATGGGTCCAACTTGCGTAAGGATGTCGGAGTCAACATAGATTCAAAGATTGGAATTGAATCACAAAGTTGTGGGTTGGGTTCACATTCATATTCAAGTTCAATTTCATTGGAATAAAAATTTGCCAGTTGTCAATGAATTGATATTGATCAAGTTTAAGATTTTGTGGTGAAATTGAATCTTGGCCAAAGTCTTGAAGATTTCATGATTCTTGATTTTCATCAATATGATTAGAAGTGCTAGGAATAGTCAAAGATTAGGTACCGAAAGTTTTCTTATTCCTACACATGTTTTTCAATCGACTATGTCTTGCTTCTATCATATTGAAAGGATCGCTTTGCAAATGGATCATGAATTCTGTACTCTTTTCTAAGTCAGTATGTTCTTCTTACTGTGGGACTTGAAAAATAAAGTAAGGATCTTGGATTTGAAAACTTTGATGGGATTTTGAGTCTTCTAGAATTTGAATTCGTCGCTCAAGTTCCTCTAAGACTTCCATCCTCTTATTTCAGTCAATTGGTCTTTTAATGATTGTTCGGGAGAAGGAGTATATGAAGCTGGATGTTGGTATGGTAGTTGACCATATGACTCAGGAGAGTTGTATCCCCACTGACTCTGTGAAGAGTGGTGATGATTATTCCAGTCTTGTTCATAATATTAGGACTGGGGCATATATTGATTCGGATAAGACCAATCTGACATACTTGGTTGGTTAGAGTTATGAAATGCCGGGTTGGGAGTCAAAAGAGGTCGGAGTGAAATATAGATCACTATATGCATTGGAATAATTATAATTGTAATCCTTAACTCAAATATGTCAAAAAAAACAAAAAAAAAAAATAAAACAAGCAAACAAACAATCAAACAAAGAAAAAGAAAATTTCAAAAACAAGCCTATACTAGGGTTGTCCTAGACCTAGATGACTCATAACTGGTTAGACTGTCCATATGGTGTATATTGTAGAAATCTACAACAAGCTAATCGGCCAGGTAGGGGCAAGACCAGTGGGAGATATCATGCCAGAACAACAGGCCTAATTATGCCAAACTACTATTTTTTGAGGTTTCGCTTCTCAATCTCCAACCTTTGACACTGATAGATTTGACAAGAGTCAAATTCTAACAACTTTCCCCTTAGGTCAATCTCTTAAATGAGTCCGAGATGTTCCTAGGGGCCAACATCTAGTAGATTTTATTTAGGTTTGGGTTGTTTGAGTGGGGAGGTGATTTTTAGGTTAAGGAAGGGTACTGACTTCCCTACCATATCTTGTATTAGGTTTTTCCCTTAAGTTTCGATTCGTGCAAGTGTGCAATATAGATAAGAATGAACACACAAAGTGAGTAAATCACTCATGTGTTTGTCCTAACTACATGCAATGCAATGTGTACACCTCGGTCCAAATCACAACAACAAAAGAACAAAATACAGTATATTTGGAATGAAAATGGACACGTGCCTAGGTGCAAATGTCTAAATTATTTTAAAACATCCAATTATCGTATTTTAGTTCTTTAAATTATTATAGTGCACAGATAATATAAACAGAAAAATAGCAGCAGAAGATAGCAATATACAAAGATTTACCAAACCACACAAAATTTTTGAAGCACTTGCTCCCTGTTTTCTTGAACAAGGAGATGCAAGTAAGTGTGGACTTCTGCAATGCTAAAAATTTAAACTGTACACCAAAATCAAAGAAGAATGGTTAACAGAAAAGTAAAATCAAATCGTTCCCATACCCAGCAATGGCGCCAAAATTTGATCGGGGAAAATCGTGCACAAAAAGTGTTGTTTTGAGAAATGTGTGCGCTTTAACTTTCTCGATACTTCCATTATAGCATAGAGGCTAAACGAGTCGAATCCACAAGAACAGGAAGTGATAGAAGCTTTACCAGTCTATTCAAGTATGCGTTAACGGTTCTTCTATGTTTTAAAGAATGAAAAAAAGAAAACAAAGAATAAGAAGAGAAGAGTACGGTGAAAACAAAAAAAGTAACATAGAAGAGTTGTTATGAATTTTGGGCTTTTAAAACATGGTAAAAAGAAAAGATAAAAAGAAATACAAGAGAACTCATGGCTACTAACTACTAATGGCTCCACTAACATGCTAACCTCTTAGTGATAGTTGCCTCACATGTATCATTGGCCATCACTAGTGCTTGGTTCAAGAGCTTTACAAAGTATGGCTCATAAAATCACTTTCACATCCAAACTCAACAAATAAGAGAAAACTACACTTAAACTATCAAAACTAACTAGAGCAAGCATGGAATAAAGTAATAGTAACTTATTAGAGAGTTAGATGTTAAAGTGTTAGAATCCATCATCATAAGCCATCAATGGCTCTTACAAGAGCAAGGCCTAGTAGAGGCAATTCGATTAATGTGAATTATCAAGTAAGGAGTAAGCAAGTTAGTGGTTAATAGTTAGTTGCCATGAGAGAAAATTAGCTAAGCATGTAAAAGAAGTTAGAGAGAAGAAAATAAGTAAAGATAAAGAGAGAATCTTTCATAGAGTATCACCTCTATTACAAGCACTCTTGCTTTGATCCTATGTACTACTCTCTTCACTATTACATGATCTATAAGAAATGAAAAATATAAAAGAGGAAGAAGAAGAACAACTAACCTAAATTAAAAAAAAAAACTACCCTAAAAATCTTTTCTCTGAAAATTCTGGAAACAAGGAGTATTTATAGGCAAAGGGGGGCACAAAGAAAGTGTCACGGGGAAACGCGTCGAAGCTCAACACGTGGCTCCACCAGAAGGCCGCGAAAACGCAGTTTTTGTCGTGTTTCCGTGGCCCTTCTGGGGCCGCGCGCATGGCACCGCCTGCTGCAGTCTTCTAGTTTGTTCCCTTATCGGTTGTACCTTCTGGTTTCTGGTTTGCTGCTCTTAGTTGATAGATCCTCCTTCCAAAGTCAATGACTATTTTTGTAAGTTTTAAATCACCAAATAAATTAGATTTTTGGGCCTCTTCTTCATTCCACATCATAGACCTAGGAACATACAAGAGAGGTGTTATAATAAAATTTAATATTAAATAAATATGAAGATGTCGTTGAAATATGAAATTCTAGAGACTAATCACACCCCCACACTTATTTTTTGCTCGTCCGAAGCAAAACAAAAAAGCTAACTGAGAAAATTATTACACCACTTTCGCAGGTGATATGATTGCACTGAGCATGTGCAATAAGCTATTAAGACTATAGATTTTCTCTAGAGGAGGAGTTTTATCTCCTGAGGGCTTTCAGCTGATTACATCCACAAAATACATAAAGAAAGAAATCAAAAGTTAGTACTTTAAAAATGCATTTTGAAATAGAGAAAAGCATTGAAATATTTTTACGAAAATTTAAGTGATCTAAGGTCATAAATTAACTAGAAATTATTCTTCCTTAAACTAAGTCTAAATGCAAAATCTTATTATAAATTAAATGTAAGAATTTAAAATTGAATCGATTATTTGATCGTTCATAAAAAACTCTTAGAAAATATGCACTTTGTAAACTATGAAGATTTTTAGGATGTCGACTCTGACTTTTTTGCCATTTATTTTAACCATTTATTTCTTTTTTTCTTCTTTCTCTTCCTTTAGTTTTCTTAGGCTTTCTAGCGTACCTGGGTTGTGAGCCTTTAGCCAGTTACTCCTATACCAAATGGTTTTAAGGCACCAGATGAGAAAGCATACCTTGGGCTTAGTGACTCGAGTAAATAAGGCCACAAAACTAAAGATGATTATTTTATTTCTGTTCACCATTTTTAGGTGTGAATATCATACTTCCTGAGGCATAACTACCCAGTTTTAATAAGTGATTTTTATAATCATCATTTTTTTATATATATTTTTATGACATTTTTAGTCTTTGTTTCAATCCCAAAAAATTTGTGTAAGTGTGAAGTACATATATCTAAAGCAAAAATTTCAGAACAAATAATCTTTTCAATTTTATTTTCTTATCCTAAAATTTAAATAAGATTTATTATTTTGACTCGATTTAAGAATTCATAATTTTAGGTCATCTTAATTTCTAAGATACTTTTAACTTTCTTAAAAATAAATCAAAACACTTTCTTGAATGAAATGTTTCAGCCCAACATGTTTAGTAACCGGTGCCAAAATTTACAGTAGTTATAGAAGTCATCTAAATTTTTTATTCCTATATTTATTTATTTTTTAAAATTTAATCTAATTATTTTAATTATTTTTCAACAAGTTAGCGGGTTTGTTTTGCAGTTGAGTCGAATTCAGAACTTAATGGGTCAGGTTCAAACAGGCTGGAACAGTGCAATTGTTGGCCCAAGGTTACAATCATCCATGTTTAGTGTGTTTTGATGACTACAAAACATATTAGTTATTTGTACTAATATTGTTTATTGTTTAAGTGTGTTGCAGGGTTCTAACTATACTAAAAGGTTTACACCCTAAAAGAAAGTACTTTGGACTCAAGACAACTCAATTTGGGCTCAAGATGCAAATTGAAGATCATGTGGAGATAGCCCCTCTTGAAGCCTTGAAGTCCCTAGAACATTGTAAGAATAGAATGTTAAAATTTGAGTGTAGGATATTTGGCTCTAGGATACACACACACATTATTCTTTACAAATTCTATGTTTAAAAACGTTGTTTCTAAGTTTTATGCCTTAGTTTATATATTCATGTATCCAACTTGTTACATTTTGAATATCTTGTTTTAAAACATGTGTATAGACTATTTCTTGCATAATACTTAGTTGTAAGTTTTTCAAAATATTTTTACAAAAAATTTCCAACCTCAAAAATACTGCCAGTTTTCCTGTTTCAGGTTGACCGGCCGACCGGCCCGGTCGACCGGCCGTTGTACCTGGGCGTGCACGTCTGTGCACGTCTGACGGTCGACCGGACCGGTCGACCGTCTGAGAGCAGGTCTGCTCTCGGTTTGTTTGGGTCGACCGCCCGGTCGACCGCTTTAAGGAAACTGTGTTTCCTTTGAAGGAAACGGTCGACCGAGCGGTCGACCGGAGTCCAACGGCTCTTTGCCAACAGGGCAAACGGTCGACCGACCGATCGACCGCTACGCCTGCAAGAGCCCAACGGCTCTTTCCTCTTTGGTGCAATTCTGAAATCTGTTTTTATTTTCTGTTTTAACAGACTTTTTGAGAGTTGTTGGAGACCTTTTTTAGGCCTGAAGCTTTTTCTTGTGGAGCAACCTCTTCGGTAGAGGTCCTTGTAAGTTGTGAAGCTTGGTGCTTGGGTCTTCGGTAGACCAAATTGTAAGGCGTCCTCGGTGGATAGTGGAAACCCTTCACGGAGGTGAAGGCGGGGAGTAGAGCGGTGGCTCGAACCTCGAAACAAACTTCTTGTGTTTGCGATTGCCTTGCGTCAATTTTGTCTTTAAATTCTCTTGCACTTTATTGCTTTCAATTACTTGCTTGTGATCTTGTTTCTTTATTTGTGCTTTTATTTCAAGCTTGTAATACTTGTGTGCATCTCACCATTCATCCATCATATCTTGCCTTGATCGATCACTATCTCATACAACAAGGTTGCATTGCGCACCTCTAACCCATTTAAAGGGGAATTGGGAGGAAGGAGTTCAGAACCTCTCACGGGGTATTCGGCTCTTAGTCTTGTTTTAAGAGATCGTTGCATCATTCATCATACTAAGTTTTAAAAAGATCATTAGATTAGCAATCACACCTATTCACCCCCCCTCTAGGTGTATTTCAATTGGTATCAGAGCTTGGTTACTAAGCTCTTGGCTTAACAACCCTAGAAAGATCCTAATATTGCTAATCATTTCATTCATTCTCACTTAGTAAAGATGGCCGATGGTATTAAGACACCCCCTAAGTTTGATGGACTTAACTTTCCCATATGGAAGGTTAAGATGACCGTTTTCTTGCAATCTCTAGGTAGTCAAGTTGCAAAGGCCGTGACCAAACCTTTTAGTGCACCCCCAGGTGATGAATCCACTTGGTCCGAAATAGAGACCAAAGAATTTGATGCTAATGCTAGGGCTCACTATGCACTACTTCAAGCTCTTAATGATGATGACATAGCTAGAGTGATTCATTGCAAGTCCGCATATGAAATTTGGACACATTTGCTAGTTACACATGAAGGGACCTCACAAGTGAAGAGGGCTAAGATTGACCTTCTTCGGTCCCAATATGAAAATTTTTGCATGCAAGAACATGAAACCATAGATGATATGGTTACAAAATTTACTAAGATCACTAATGGACTTTCTTCTCTAGGTGATGGTATTGATAATGATCAAAAGGTGAGAAAGATCTTCCGGGCTCTTCCTCCTTCATGGGAAGTAAAGGCAACTACCTTGAAGGAACTCAATGACAAAGAAGAGATGGAGCTCATAGGTCTCATTGGGAACCTCAAAACCCATGAGATGGAGAGGAAAGCAAGGGAGGATATGGCTCCTTCCAAAAAGAAGACTATAGCCTTCAAAAGTCAAACCATCCACTCCGACGAAGATATTGAAGAAGAAGATGACGAAGAGCTCTCACTTCTTGTGAAGAACGTTCGGAGGATGTACAACAAGGCAAAATTTCAAGGAAGAAGGAGATGGCAAGGAGGCAAAGAAGAAAGAAAGATCGTGTGCTTCAATTGTCAAAAACCGGGACACATCGTAGCGGATTGTCCGGATAAGGTGAAGCCCTCCACATCCAAGAAGCCTTACAAGAAGAAGGCAATGAAAGCAACATGGGATTCCGAGAGCGAATCCGAGGAGGAAATTGACACCGCCAACATGTGCTTCATGGCAAATGAAAGCACAAGCAAGGTAACCCCTTCCACTTCTCCTAATGATGAACTTTCCATGGATGAATTAGGAGAAGCCTTTGTAGAATTATCACATAACTATGATTTTCTTAAGAAAAAGTATTTAAAAATGAAAAAGGAAAATGAATCCCTTAATCAACAAGTTTTTACTCTTTCTAAAGAAAAGGATGAATTACTTTCCACTCTTGTTTCCACTCAAAAAGATTTTGACAAGTATAAGATTTCTTGTAAAGGCAAGTCCCCACTAGTTGATTCTAATGAGATTACCATGCTTAAAGAAAGAATAGACTCATTACGAATTGTTTTGAAAAATTGTGAGTTTGATAAGAAGAAGATAGAGGCCATGTTTCCTAAGAAACAAGCCCCTAAGAAAAATGTTTTCCATGCTCATGCCCATGTTCATACCACACAACCTTTACATCGTGGCAAACCCCCAAGGCATGCTCACACCTCACACACACATGCTCACACTCCACACACACATCATGCATTCATGTATGGTAGAGTGTTCTCATGTTCACATTGTGGGCGGAAAGGGCACTTAGCTAATTTTTGTTATGATAGACTAAGTGCATCTCATCATAATGTTTGAGTTCGAAACACTAACTTCCAAGGACCCAAGAAAGTTTGGGTATCAAAATCAACGAATTTGTTAAATGATGTAGGTACTTTCCAAAGCCCAACGACGTAGAGGATTGTGGTATCTTGATAGTGGTTGCTCAAGGCACATGACTTGGGACATCAACAACTTTGCAACCCTATCAAGATACCATGAAGGTGGCACCGTCACCTTCGGAGATGATGCCAAGGGTAAAATCATCGGTACTGGTAATGTAAAACTCGGCACATCCCCTTTAATTGAAAATGTAGTTTTAGTTGACGGCCTCAAGCATAACCTCTTGAGTGTTAGTCAACTTTGTGATAAAGGTTTTGATGTTGTTTTTGATAATGTAGCTTGTAAAGTAATTGATAGAATTTCTAATGCTTGTGTATTTTTCGGTTTTCGTGAAAGCAATGTTTATATGATTGATATGTTAAATATGTCTTGTAATATTACTTGTTTAAAAGCCCTCGATGATGACTCTTGGTTGTGGCATAGAAGATTAGGCCATATTTCTTTTGACCATATATCTAGGCTTAACACAAAGGAAATGGTGAAAGGTATTCCTTGTTTGAATTTTGAAAAGGACCGAGTTTGTGACGCATGTCAATTTGGGAAACAAACTAATTCTTCTTTCAAGTCAATTAAGGATATCATGACATCACGTCCTTTGGAGTTGATCCACATGGATTTATTTGGCCCTACTCAAACCAAAAGTCTAAGTGGGAATAGATTTGCATTTGTTTTGGTTGATGACTTTTCTCGTTTTACATGGGTTTTCTTTCTTGAACACAAAAATCAAGCATTTTCATATTTCCAAACTTTTAAGAAAAGAGTTGAAAAAGAAAAGGAGTCTTCAATTTTAAGAATAAGAAGTGATAGAGGAGGTGAGTTCATTAACCTACCCTTTACCACTTTTTGTGAAGAACATGGAATTAAGTATGAACTATCTTGTCCTAGAACTCCACAACAAAATGGAGTAGTTGAACGAAAAAATCGAACTTTGCAAGAGATGGCTAGGACAATGCTTAGTGAATATGGTCTACCACATTATTTGTGGGCCGAGGCCGTTAATACATCATGCTATATATCAAATCGTGTTTTCTTGTGTAAAAATACTACAAAAACCTCTTTTGAAATGTACTTTTCTAGAAAACCAAATGTTTCATATTTCAAGGTTTTTGGATGCAAATGTTTTGTTTTAAATACAAAAGATAATTTAGGAAATTTTGATGCTAAAGCTTATGAGGCATTTTTTGTTGGGTATTCTAATACAAGTAAGGCTTATAGAATCTTCAATAAATCATCTTTGACTATTGAGGAATCTGTACATGTTAAGTTTGAAGAATCTAACTTATTTGTTAAGAATGTTGTAGAAATAGATGCTTTGGATGAAGGCTTGGAGAAAGTGACCTTGGAGGATACTACTACTATGGGAGACAAGCCAAAGGATGATGAAGGAAGTGAAGCTAAAGTAGAAGAGGCTCAAGGAAATGAAAATCAAACAAATGAAGTGGAGCCTACTCAACAACTTCCAAAGGGTTGGAGATACAATCCTCATCATCCCAAGGACCTCGTCATAGGTGAAGTATCAAAAGGGGTAACCACTCGCTCTAAACTTCATGACTATTGTGGCCATTATGCATTTATTTCTCATGTTGAACCCAAGAACGTTCTCGAAGCCGAGGCCGATTCATATTGGTTGCTAGCCATGCAAGAGGAGCTCAATCAATTTGAGCGCAACCAAGTTTGGCACCTTATTCCTAGGCCCCACGATAGACCAACAATTGGTACTAAGTGGATCTTTAAGAACAAGTTGGATGAATCGGGTAACGTTGTTAGGAATAAAGCTAGGTTAGTTGCCCAAGGTTACACTCAAATCGAAGGGATCGATTTTGAAGAAACCTTTGCACCCGTAGCACGGCTTGAAGCCATACGGATGACACTAGCATTTTCCTAATATAAAAATTTTAAATTGTTTCAAATGGATGTTAAAAGTGCTTTTCTAAATGGTTTTATTGAAGAGGAGGTGTATGTTGAACAACTCCCGGGGTTTGTTGATCCTACACATCTGGATTTTGTATTCAAATTAGATAAAGCTCTTTATGGTTTGAAACAAGCCCCTAGGGCTTGGTATGAAAGACTTTCTTCATTTTTGATTTCAAATGGTTTTAAGAAAGGTAAAATTGACACCACATTGTTTACAAAACATGTTAAAAATGATATTCTCATTGTGCAAATATATGTTGATGATATTATTTTTGGTTCTACTAATGAATCTCTTTGCCAAGCTTTTGAATCATGCATGAAGGATGAATTTGAAATGTCTATGATGGGGGAGCTCAACTATTTCCTTGGACTCCAAATCAAGCAAAGGAGGGATGGGATCTTCATCAATCAAGCCAAGTACACAAAGGAATTAATCAAAAGGTTCGGGCTTGAAGGATCTAAAGTAAGCAAAACTCCCATGGCAACAACTACCAGCTTGACAAGGATGAACAAGGTAAAAGTGTAGACATTAAACTTTATAGAAGTATGATAGGTAGTTTATTGTATTTGACGGCTAGTAGGCCGGATATTATGTTTTCCGTTTGTCTTTGTGCACGCTTTCAATCTTGTCCTAAAGAATCTCATATAATTGCAGTTAAACGCATAATTAGATACCTTAAGGGCACTATTGAAATGGGTTTGTGGTATCCTAAAACCGGATTATTTGAAATGAAGAGTTTTTCGGATGCCGACTATGCGGGTTGTAGGGTAGATAAGAAGAGCACAAGTGGAACATGTCAATTCTTAGGTAATTATCTTGTATCTTGGTCTTCCAAAAAGCAAAATTCGGTAGCCCTTTCAACCGCCGAGGCGGAGTATGTTGCAGCCGGAGCTTGTTGTGCACAAGTTCTTTGGATGAAACATACTCTCCTTGACTACGATTTACACTTTGATCATATTAAAATATTTTGTGATAATACTAGTACTATTCACATGACAAAGAATGCAAATCAACATAGTAAAACCAAACACATTGACATTAGGTATCACTTTCTTAGAGATCATTATGAGAAAGGTGATATTGATATTGATTATGTTTCTACCGATTTTCAACTTGCCGATATTTTTACTAAACCTCTAGATTATGCTAGATTTTCATTTATTTGTGGTGAGTTGAATGTTTGCATTATGGATTCTTAAAGATAAAATTCTCTTTAATACTTTGTTTTGTTTTTAACCCTTTTTGATGTATGACAAAAAGGGGGAGAAAAAGAAATAATTATTTTGAGTTTTGGGAGAAAAAGATATAATTTTGTTCATTATTTTGAGTTTTATGACAATATGTTTTTCAATGCTTTATGTGTGTTTACATTCTTGATATATACATAGCATTATTTGAGGGGGAGCTTTCCAAGCTCCTCTTCCATTTTTGTTTAAATAACTTATATGTTTTGTCATCATCAAAAAGGGGGAGATTGTTGGCCCAAGGTTACAATCACCCATGTTTAGTGTGTTTTGATGACTACAAAACATATTAGTTATTTGTACTAATATTGTTTATTGTTTAAGTGTGTTGCAGGGTTCTAACTATACTAAAAAGTTTACACCCTAAAAGAAAGTACTTTGGACTCAAGACAACTCAATTTGGGCTCAAGATGCAAAATTGAAGATCATGTGGAGATAGCCCCTCTTGAAGCCTTGAAGTCCCTAGAACATTGTAAGAATAGAATGTTAAAGTTTGAGTGTAGGATATTTGGCTCTAGGATACACACACACACATTATTCTTTACAAATTCTATGTTTAAAAACGTTGTTTCTAAGTTTTATGCCTTAGTTTATATATTCATGTATCCAACTTGTTACATTTTGAATATCTTGTTTTAAAACATGTGTATAGACTATTTCTTGCATAATACTTAGTTGTAAGTTTTTCAAATATTTTTACAAAAAATTTCCAACCTCAAAAATACTGCCAGTTTTCCTGTTTCAGGTTGACCGGCCGACCGGCCCGGTCGACCGACCGTTGTACCTGGGCGTGCACGTCTGACGGTCGACCGGACCGGTCGACCGTCTGAGAGCAGGTCTGCTCTCGGTTTGTTTGGGTCGACCGCCCGGTCGACCGCTTTAAGGAAATTGTGTTTCCTTTGAAGGAAACGGTCGACCGAGCGGTCGACCGGAGTCCAACGACTCTTTGCCAACAGGGCAAACAGTCGACCGACCGGTCGACCGCTACGCCTGCAAGAGCCCAACGGCTCTTTCCTCTTTGGTGCAATTCTGAAATCTGTTTTTATTTTCTATTTTAACAGACTTTTTGAGAGTTGTTGGAGACCTTTTTCAGGCCAAATTAGGTGTAAAGAAATTGTTTTTAACCTATTCTCTCCTTATAAATAGAGGGGAATGGGTCCTTACTATTTACCAAGAAAAATCCTAAGTTTTCATTGTTTTTCAAAAGAGAAGAAAGATAGTTTTCAAAGCTTCCAATTCCAATTCTTTTTAAGCTTGTTTTTCAGTTGTGTTTGATTGCTAATATCACTCTACAACTGAAGTTTTCTCACTACACTTCATAGAGCCAAAAATCCTTTACTCATACTATAGAGAAGTTATAAAAAGTGAGAGATTGTAAAAGAGTTTGGGAAAGAGTTTTGTGATCTTGTTGTGATCACTCTTGTTCTTGTAATCCTTTTTCTTGTGGAGCAACCTCTTCGGTAGAGGTCCTTGTAAGTTGTGAAGCTTGGTGCTTGGGTCTTCGGTAGACCAAATTGTAAGGCGTCCTCGGTGGATAGTGGAAACCCTTCACGGAGGTGAAGGCGGGGAGTAGAGCGGTGGCTCGAACCTCGAAACAAACTTCTTGTGTTTGCGATTGCCTTGCGTCAATTTTGTCTTTAAATTCTCTTGCACTTTATTGCTTTCAATTACTTGCTTGTGATCTTGTTTCTTTATTTGTGCTTTTATTTCAAGCTTGTAATACTTGTGTGCATCTCACCATTCATCCATCATATCTTGCCTTGATCGATCATTATCTCATACAACAAGGTTGCATTGCGCACCTCTAACCCATTTAAAGGGGAATTGTGAGGAAGGAGTTCAGAACCTCTCACGGGGTATTCGGCTCTTAGTCTTATTTTGAGAGATCGTTGCATCATTCATCATACTAAGTTTTAAAAAGATCATTAGATTAGCAATCACACCTATTCACCCCCCCCCTCTAGGTGTATTTCAGCAATGTGGGCTGGACTGTGTTGTGGGCCAAGCTAGGCTATAGTCTAATTTTTTTATTATTACTATCTAGTGCACAGTGGGCTGGCCCAACCCACTATGATGTAAAACCAACCCGGGTGCAATCTGCATCTGGATTGGACTGGCCCAAAGACCTACTCTCAGCCTGGCCGAGAGCAGGCAAAATTTATTTTTTTTTTTGATTGATTGGGCTCATTAGCCCAACAGGGAAACCCGAGTGTCTGAACCCAGGCCGGGCTCTGGCCGCCCTTGTACAGACCCAACTGGGTCTGTGCAGAGAGCGGCTGCTCTCGGCCAATGGCCGAGAGCAGCGGCAGTAATATAGATTTATTTTTTTGTTTAAAAAATAAATTTTGAAATTTTTTTAAAAAAATTCTACACATTAAATAGTGTATTGGTATATCATTCTATGTATTTTATTTAGATCATTGGGGTGAGGTTCTTGATGAAAAAGAAAATAAATTCATGGAAAGAAATCTAAACATGATATTTCAATTAAATAAATTTTAATTCATACAAATTATTTTATTTAGATCTTTGGGTGAGATTCTTGATGTAAAAATTCATAATTACTTTGATTGATTCCCTTAGCCTACTCCTCAATCTTCACACCTCGAACACATTCATCAGTCACGATCGATTCTAAGGAGAGAGGAGAAGGGAGGATGGAGAAATTTGATCTATGGTTCTTTCTTCTAGGGAGGAAGATTGAAATAGGACATGCAAATTTATTAGGTTAATATTTAGATTTAGATTTTTTTAGCTTGTAGGTTACAACTAGTAAATCAAGTTGTTAAGAGAAATCAATAAGGATCTTATGAGATCTTTCAGTTTTGAATTAAAATTTTAAATTTGATTTTAAATTTTGTTTAAATAAATTGGATCACCCTCATAATCACACACCAATGTGGCAATATGGTTTGGGTACTAGGATTTGGTATAGGAGAACTTATGTTCAAACCAAGTCTTTAACAATTTAAATAACATTTATTTATTTATTTTTTATTCATTCTTTATCATTTTAATTATCCATTTGGGTGTTATAAAATAGTTTTTATTCATTCTTTATCATTTTAATTATCCATTTGGGTGTTATGAAATAGGAATATGGTTTTGTTGATTATGGGTTGGCTAATGGGTTTGGTTATTAGGCTAAGTTGAATTTAAATGAGATAAGAGAATAGAAGTGGAGAAAAAAAATATGGGCTGGGGCTTTGATTCATGGGTTTAAGGAATAGAAAAAGAAAAAGAAAAAGAATAGAAAGATTAATAGGATTGGGCTTGGATTTGGGCCAAAGAAAAATAAAATAGAAATTAGAAAAATAGGAGAAAAAGAGTGGGCTCATTTATACACATGCAAGATACAAAATAATTGTAATAACATTACCTCTTAAAAAAAATCATAATAATTTATGATAATAGTAATTAATAACAATTAATAATAGTAACTCACATAATAATCAATAATAATAATAAATAAATGTACGTGTACATATTAAAATACCAGTATATTTTATTTAAACATTGTATTTCAAAATAGGGATATTACATTCTACCCACCATAACAAAAATTTCGTTCTCGAAATTTTAATAAAGCGGGAAAATGATAAAAGAGAACCAGAGTTGATCAAAGTTGATAATAAATAGATATTAAACAAAAGTATGCACGATAGCATAGAAATCAAAGGAATGATAATCGATCACGGATGACGTCTTCACGCTCCCCCGTTACTTCTCAGTTTGTAGATCTCGACCGCCGATCGAGTCCAAAGGCCCGTCCCAAGAGTCAATATCAGGGAAATGAAACCGAGATGAAAGATAAGAATCAACAAGAAAAATACAGATCGATCCAAAGGAAATGTTGAAATCAGAGACATCAAGAGATTCAAGAGACGGATATGAAAAGGAAGGATGATTGATTCTTAAGTGGACTCATATCATTGTGTGAATAGTTTATATCTATAATGCAGTGAAAATATAACATGTATCAGGTCACAAGTATGAACTAAATCCTCTTTTTATGTCGAACCTGGCTCTGAAACCAAAAAAATCCTGTCACATCCTGCTTTTCAAAATACATGAAAATGGAGTTGCGACGATATACGCGAGAATACCGCACGTGTATAAGCTAAGCCTAAAATAACCTGAACAAGCTATAAAAATCTACTATGATAAATCAATATTACTGCAATATGACATATAAATATCTAACACAATGATAGCATAAGAATGAAAAAATAAGAGAAAAGTCCAGTGTGAAGAATAAAAGGAACGACATGAACAAAAGAGAGTAAAATATACCGAGAAGGGATGACCAAGTAAGGAAACTTCGACTCCTCAAAACATGTGCAGTCTCATCGAACACCTAAATAATAGAATAATGCACCCAATATCAGGATACGCAAATTCAGGATCATCAAAAAGTGACCCAATGAGTGTGTAAAATAAAAAGGGAAGGTACTCGTGCATTAATAGTGTGTACATATTACTACAATACTACTATAAAAATATACTGGATAAAATGTGGCATGCATAAAGTAAATAAACAGTAATGTAGATAGCACACGGTAGGGTATATGTCAAGTCAGGTATAAATTAGGTGTCAGGTGTCTATCATAACATGTATATATCAAGTTCAGTCTACAATATCAATGTAAGATTTAGTTTTATTATTAATTATGTCAGCGAACACTTATTTCCACTTGTAATAGACGCATCCCATACCACGCCTGCTACACATGTCAATCAGGGTCCTATAATATTGAAACTGATTAGTTAGAGACATTGTCTGTGTTTTAAATATATCTTGTACATACCCGGGACCACAACCTCAATTTTCTGACGCTGAACCAGGCCGTACCGCTGGCACTCAGTAACAGTAACAGTAATCTCACTATGAAAATAGTGGAACAGTATATAGTATAGATAGGATACCAGTCATTCCCCAGGAAGCTTACAGTGGAACCCTCTTTCGACTGTACAACCTATATTCTAGGTCCACCCAAAATACAGACGTTAGCTCCTCCATCAATTTCTTCAATCTCTGTGTAAGTTGTTTAATGATCATGTTATTTCGATTATCAAGATTATTTTTAAGTACATGTCACCTAGACCACTGGGATAACTTGGTGATGGCAATGATAATAACATCAACAGTGTAATCAGGATATATGATGTCAGTGAACATGATAAATAGGACGATGTTGTTACCGCAAAAACATATTTTTCAGCATTTTCGGTAACATGAACAATATGATTTTCAGGTAGATGTCACATAAGTTATCGGGCATGAACAATAATAGTAATGATGTCAGTGTAATAGTAAAATAGTGTTTATCTAGGTGACTGTGGTAACATAATCCATTACAGTGTTATTGAAAACACCTAGAGGGGGTGAATAGGTGATGGCTATATAAAGTGACAATTAATGCGGATTAAAAAACTAATTAACAAATAAGCACAATCAAAAGAACTTGCAAGTAAATAAGCAATTAATAGAGCAAGTAAGAGAGAGAGATAGAGTTAAGAGAAAAGTGGACAATCGCAAACACAAGGATTTTTTCGAGGTTCGAGCCACGCTCTACGTCCCCGCCTTCAACACGATGAAGGATTTTCACTATTGGTGATCCCACTGGATCGTCAATACAAGGACACACTTGTCCTATCTCTTGCGGTGCCGCAACACCCACTTGGAGCACACCCGCTCGCTTGAGGCCGATGCCTCTACAACTTCTCACATTGAAGAAAGGTTGATCACACTTGATCAAAAAGCTCACTTGCACAATCATATAACCAAGATGATGAGATAATACTTTGGGATTGTGTAGTGCACAAGGACTAGAGAGAAGTAGAGGATTGCTTCAAGAAAAGGGTTGGAAATTTTGGCTCAATTGAAAATCTTTTGCTAAAGGCTAAGCTTTTGAAAACTTTGATTTTTTTTTGCTTGTAAATCTTGTGTCCTTAGTTTGTAGAAGTCTCCCACTATTTATAGGGGATGAAAAATGACCTACACAGCTCAAAAGAGTCGTTGGGAAGAATCCCAACAAAAAGCTGTCCAGAAAAATATAGCTGTTGGAGTCTGTCAGAACTTCTGACAGCTAATGGTCGACCGGGCCGGTCGACCGTCAACGGTCAGAAATCCGACCGTTGGGAGGTCGGTCGACCGAGTCGGTCGACCGTAGCTCAACCAGAGAGTGAAACTCTCTGCCGGTCGACCGAGGAAAAACAGAGAGCAAAGACTTGCTCCCGGTCGACCGGGTCGGTCGACCGATGTGCACACATGCACAGTGGTGCATGTCGGTCGACTGGGTCGGTCGACCGGACTCTGCCAGAACTGTTTTTCTAGAGTCTGCAAAAGGAGAGGGAAATTTTGGTTAAAGAAACTTTGGTTAGGGATTTACAAAATAAGGTTCTAGGACTTATAAAAACAGTGTGTGATCATAGATCAACACCCAAAAATGTTTGAACTTTATTTTGATGAAAATCCTTTTTGTAAAATGGAAAATTGGTTTTTCTAAAAATTGATTTTTCCAAACATGGTTTTTCCAAAACTAAGTTAGAAATTTTGTTATAAAAATTGTTTTAAAGCCATGAAGCAATACTAGATGTGTGTGTGACAATCCCAAGTATTCTACCTCTATCATCTAGGTTTTGACAAAATCATCTAAAAATACTAACTAAAAAGAAAATTACAAATCTTGAAGTCTTCTTCTTGTTTGATCCTGGAGCGCTTCTACTGTGCTAGGCTCGGGGATCCAAATCCTTTGCGGCGCCCAAAAGTGTGAGTCTTGAGTTGGAGCCGTCAAATCAACTATTATATTTACCTGAAACTTATTTAAACAAAATTATTAAAAACATAACTAAATATGGTTTGTTATCATCAAAATGTCGGGCTAATGGCCTTTGGGCCAACAATCCCCCCTTTTTGATGATGACAAAACATATATAGTTATCACCAATATTTTGGGTGGAGACTTCAAGTTAAGCTCCCCCTTAACACAAGCATATATCAAAGAGTCAAGAAAAAGAGATACTCATGCATAAATAAAGGCATATAGGATATGAAGTGAGTCACATGCCAACAGAATTAAAATGGACATAAGGTAATCAAACACATAAAAAAAGAAATCATATTGTCGTACAATAACTCATGTCCACAAGAAATAAAAATACACATCCCTAAAATACTAACACATGTCCACTACAAATACATGTCCATAAAACAAAGTACTACAACCCAAAATACAAAAGATAGCAATATAGCCCAAATCTCTCTCCCCTTTTTGACATCATCAAAGGGGTAAGATCACTCCTCATCCGACTCTGATCCGTCCTCATCAGAACCAGAACCATCCTCCTCAGAGCCATCCTCCTCCTCCTCATCATCATCCTCATCAGAAGCCTCCTCATCAGAGTCGACCGCTGCAACAGCTGGCTGTGGTGCTGGAGGAGCAGAAGTCCTGACCGGAAATGGAGGTCCGGTAGGAGGAAGTGGTCGAGCATGCACCGTGGGATCCGGAGCTCGCATCTCATGCCTCACAAATAATGTGCCAAGTTGTGACTCCATGTAGCGCATGGAATCAGCAAAATAGCCCATATCATTGCGAAGGCCATGGTAGCGTGCGGTCATCTCCTCACGATGTGCCGCAATCTCCGCAGAAATCTGAGTATGGTGCTGCTGGATCTCAGCTGATATCTGGGTACGATGCTCCTGTAACTCAGCAGATAACTGAGCTCGGTGCTCTCGTAACTCAGAGGACAGGAAAGAGTGGAGATCAGATGGAATGGAAGATCCCGAAGCAGAAGAGGAACCTGGGACATGAGCAGCAGGAGGAATAGGCTGCTGCTGGGGAGCAGGATGACGCATCCCAACACACATCCTCCTTAGAAAAGAGTTGTTTATGTTAATAGAGGGTTCAGAGGGCCTCACAGAGGATAGATCAAAGTTAAGCTGCTTCAAAAGATAGGAAATGAGCATCCCATAAGGCAAGTGCCTAGTGGGGACATGTATGTGATCAGAGGTCATGACGGAAATGATAAGCTTGGGGATATTAATCTTAATGCCTCACAGAAGGCAGTAGATAATCAATGGAATTGATCCCCTAGCATGGCTAAACTCTCCTGATTTGGGCAGGAGGTTATAGAAAATGATTTTGGCAAGGACCTGAGCAATGAGAGTATAATATCTCACTTCTTCATTCCTAACCAAACCGGGGTTATCATCCCCGTGAAGTAAAGTAGACGCGGTGAGGGCAGACTCACCGGCCGGATAAGAAAAGTCATGTAGATCTAGAGAGTAAACATCAACTCCCTCACAGGAAAGATGCAAATGACGAGCAAATTCTTGGAGAGAGATGTCAATATCTCTTCTAAGGACTCTAGATCTAATCCTGTTTGACTCAAAAGTTAGATTTGTATAAAAATAGGGAATAAGAGAAGTGTAGACAGGTTCCCTAATGGCAAGGAAATTTTCAAGGGAATTATTCCTTAAAATGTGTGCTAAGTTTAGATGTTCAAAATCATTGATTATCACACATCGTCCGAAAATAATAGTTTTTTCAGAAAGGAGAATATAACGATACTCAGCTTAAGGACAGACAAACAGAGGTGAATGAGAAGAGGATTGGGTTGATTTCCCCTTCTCAGACCTAGTTCTTTTAGGCATTTTTAGGAAAAACTGAATTAGGGCTAGATCCACACAATAATCAAAGAAAAAGGGCTTGATCTACACAAAATAGAGATATGATGGCAAGATCTAGACTTAGAATTTGAAAGAGAACAAGTAATGAAGGAAGATCTAGGAAGCAAAAGATTTTACCTTGACAAATATGGAGAAACAAGTAGACAAACCCGAAAATCCCTGAAATAGATGAAAATCCAAGCCTGAAAGCGGAGATCCAAGAAATTTTAGAGAGGATTTAAGGTTAGATTGAGGTGGAGAGGGTTGGAAAAAAGTTTTTAGGGTTCTTGAGAGAAGAAGGAAGGAGAAATCGGCGAGTGAGAAGAGAGAAAAGTGAGATTAAGGCTTTATATAAAGTCGGGTAAAAACAGTCTGCCCGTCGCCCGGTCGACCGGTCCGGTCGACCGACGCAAACAGAGAGCAAACCCACTACAGTCGATCGACCGCTACGGTCGGCCGGCAAAGGGAGAGAAAAAAAATATCCTCCCAGGCTAGATCGATCGGCCGCTTCGATCGACCGGTCTTGCCCAAAACAGCAGTGAACAAGCCAGACACAAAAAAAAATTTATTTTTTTTAATTTTAAATAACTATCACAGCAGACATGTATATCAAAAAAATGTTAAAATTCTTTAAATCATACTAGTTGAGAAAAAAAACACCCAAAAATTATATTTATTTTTCTTTGTTATTAAATATTTATAAATAAAGCAATGAACAAGAGATGTTGAAGCCGAATACCCTGTTAAGGGTTCTGAACTTCTCCTCGAGATTCCTCTAAATATGAGCTGAGGCGCGCAATTGCCATCTCTATTTATTTGCTTTAAAATGTTTTAAATAAATCTTTATTTAGTTTTGAAAAATACATATACAACAAAAACTAGACATGTGGACAAAAAAAAATTATATGGCATAAAACATGATTATCTATTTAGCATGGCAAATATACAATCACAATAAAAAAGCAAGTTTACACTAACATATATCAACATAATACAAGGGTAAACTAGCAATCCTATGCATATATAAAAAGAAAAACTTTTATGTGGAGAAATTACCAAACCAAGGGCATTCTCCAAAAATGGGTGCCTCTACGATAGTGTGCAAGTGACGATATGTTCGTTAAGCGTTGATGCATCCACTACCCGGGCACCATCTCCCCTAAGTCTTGGAGGAGGACGACCCACCTGTATCAATTAAGTTCGGTGTGTCTTTTGGTACCCATATCTTTTTGGGTCCTTTAGGGATAGTATCTTGTCGAACCCAGACATATTTATTTGACATGTTTAGCTTAACATAACAAAATTTTTCCAAATGGCCTTTGCGGCCACAATGAGTGCATATGTAAATTCTACCACTACCATACATGTAGGCATGTTTATGTGTGTGTGCATGTTTGTGTGATTTAGATGCATGTTGGTAATGAGTGTGTTTCCCTTGGGTTATTCCTTTGGGAAACCTAGATGCAAATTTGTTTAAATCAAGAGCACACTTCTTTAGAGTTGAGTCCAAAACATCAACTCATTTTTGAATCTCAAGAAATTCATTTTTGTTGCAAGATGAAATGGGGGTTTTCCCTTTACAAGATATTCTATATTTTTCAAAATCAATTCTCATCTTTTCAAAAGAATTTTCTAGCTCATTTTTCTCTTTTAAAATATGTTCAAATTTATTTTTCAAGGAATCATTTTCCTTTTTCAATTTCTTATTTTGAGATTGTGAAATCTCATATCTATATTGTAGCTCTTCGAAAAATTATGCAAGTTCATCCATAGTTAATTCATCATCATCTATGGAGTTTTCAAGATATACCTTTGATGCATCTTCCCCATGTGCCATGAAGCACATGTGTGCGGCGTCGTTCTCCTCTTCAGATTCCGACTCCGTGTCATCCCATGTGGCCACCATAGCTTTCTTCTTCTTTGGCCCATTCTTTGAGGTTGTAGCTTGAAGAGCGGGGCAATCGGCGATGAGATGTCCGATCTTCTTGCAATGGAAGCACGGACCCGGCTCCTCTCTTTTCCTTTCAAATCTTCCTTGAGGTTTCCCTCTTCGGAAGTTGCTTTGCCTCCCCTTCTTATAGAACATCTTGCCCACCTTCCGGATGAGCATGGCAAAATCCTCATCGTAGTCTTCCGATGAGTCCTCCTCGTCATGGGTGGATGGAGTGGCTTTGAAAGCGAGGGCTTTCTTCTTTGGCACCTCCCTTTCTTCTCTAACTTTCATCTCCATCTCATGTGTTTTGAGATTGCCGATGAAGCCGGAGAAGTCCATCTCCTCCCTATCGTTGAGCTCCTTGAGGGTAGTTGCCTTTACTTCCCAAGATTTGGGAAGAGCTCGAATGACCTTCCGGATCTTTTGGTCATTGTCAATCGTGTCACCTAAAGAAGATAAGGCATTAATTATCTTGGTGAAACAGGTGAGCATGTCATCAATACATTCGTTCTCAAGCATATAAAAGTTCTCATATTGAGAACGAAGCAAGTCAATCTTGGATCTTTTGACTTGGGACGTTCCCTCATGAGTCACAATTAAAACATTCCAAACCTCAAATGCCGATTTACAATTTATGATGCGTGATAGGTCATCTTCATTTAAGGCTTGTGTTAATGCATATTGGGCTCTAGCATTGGCCTCGTAGTCCTTAGTGGTATCTTCGGACCATGATCTCTCATCGGTGAGAGGTTCAATAAATTCCTTGGTGATGGCCCTAGCAACTCTAACTCCTAGGGATTTAAGAAAGAGGTTCATTTTGAACTTCCAAATGGGGAAGTTCAAACCATCAAATTTGGGTGGGGACTTGATGCTAGAAAAATCAACTGATGCCATGAATACAAATATAGAATGCACAACAAATGAAAATGCAACAAATAGATATAGCCAACTATAAGGATCTCCCTAAGGTGGTTAACCAAGTGTAAGGGTTTGGCTCTGATATCAATTGAAAACACCTAGAGGGGGGGTGAATAGGTGATGGCTATATAAAGTGACATTTAATGCGGATTAAAAAACTAATTAACAAATAAGCACAATCAAAAGAACTTGCAAGTAAATAAGCAATTAATAGAGCAAGTAAGAGAGAGAGATAGAGTTAAGAGAAAAGTGGACAATCGCAAACACAAGGATTTTTCTGAGGTTCGAGCCACGCTCTACGTCCCCGCCTTCAACACAATGAAGGATTTTCACTATTGGTGATCCCACTGGATCGTCAATATAAGGACACACTTGTCCTATCTCTCGCGGTGCCGCAACACCCACTTGGAGTACACCCGCTCGCTTGAGGCCGATGCCTCTACAACTTCTCACAATGAAGAAAGGTTGATCACACTTGATCAAAAAGCTCACTTGCACAATCCTATAACCAAGATGATGAGATAATACTTTGGGATTGTGTAGTGCACAAGGACTAGAGAGAAGTAGAGGATTGCTTCAAGAAAAGGGTTGGAAATTTTGGCTCAATTGAAAATCTTTTGCTAAAGGCTAAGCTTTTGAAAACTTTAATTTTTTTGCTTGTAAATCTTGTGTCCTTAGTTTGTAGAAGTCTCCCACTATTTATAGGGGATGAAAAATGACCTACACAGCTCAAAAGAGTCATTGGGGAGAATCCCAACAAAAAGCTGTCCAGAAAAATATAGCTGTTGGAGTCTGTCAGAACTTCTGACAGCTAACGGTCGACCGGGCCGGTCGACTGTCAACGGTCAGAAATCCGACCGTTGGGAGGTCGGTCGACCGAATCGGTTGACCACAACTCAACCAGAGAGTGAAACTCCCTGTCGGTCGACCGATCCGGTCGACCGAGGAAAAACAGAGAGCAAAGACTTGCTCCCGGTCGACCGTGTTGGTCGACCGATGTGCACACATGCACAGTGGTGCATGTCGGTCGACTGGGTCGGTCGACCGGACTCTGCCAGAACTGTTTTTCCAGAGTCTGCAAAAGGTGAGGGAAATTTTGGTTAAAGAAACTTTGGTTAGGGATTTACAAAATAAGGTTCTAGGACTTATAAAAACAGTGTGTGATCATAGATCAACACCCAAAAATGTTTGAACTTTATTTTGATGAAAACCTTTTTGTAAAATGGAAAATTGGTTTTCCAAAAAACTGATTTTTCCAAACATGGTTTCTCCAAAACTAGGTTAGAAATTTTGTTATAAAAATTGTTTTGAAGCCATGAAGCAATACTAGATGTGTGTGTGTGACAATCCCAAGTATTCTACCTCTATCATCTAGGTTTTGACAAAATCATCTAAAAATACTAACTAAAAAAGAAAATTACAAATCTTGAAGTCTTCTTCTTGTTTGATCCTGGAGCGCTTCTACTGTGCTAGGCTCGGGATCCAAATCCTTTGCGGCGTCTAAAAGTGTGAGTCTTGAGTTGGAGCCGTCAAATCAACAATTATATTTACCTGAAACTTATTTAAACAAAATTGTTAAAAACATAACTAAATATGGTTTGTTATCATCAAAATGTCGGGCTAATGGCCTTTTGGCCAACAGTTATTATATTTCAATATGGCAAATCCTATAGTAAATATCATTAATTAACATAAGGACTCAATATCTGGTCTCTTTTCTTGAAGCTTCGACAATTTTAATTATTTTTAAATACCTTTTCAAAAGTAACAATTTACAATTCTATCAACTTTAGCAACTGATAAATATTCATTTAGCATATATTCAAATTGTTTCCAAGTAAGAAGAATATTAGTAAATTTCAGCACACATAGTTCTTTTAGGTACATCAACAACATATAACCAAGAAAATATTTAAATGTAATTTTCTTCATTCTAGAAAACTGAACAATCCATTTACTAATCAAACATTTAATGTAAGAATAAATAGACATCACACAAGAGCAAAAAATAATATATATAAAGTGAGTTGAAAAACACTCACCTGGGCTTATCACGAGTCCAAGTAACAATTTCTAAAATTCGGAGAAATCTACATTAAATACATTACAATTAGAAATCTGTAACGCCCCGATCCTGGCGGATACGGAGACATTACTGCAACGTATATACGCAAGTCAGAAATACCCTCACGTATATACGCTAAGCATCAGTACAGGCAAGAATCAGAGTACGGAAGCAAGTGGTGCATTATACATTCCAACACATGAGTACAATTACAAAGTTATCACCAAAGGTGATCCAATATTACATGAATATTACGTCACTGACATGCGCAATTGCGAGATTACAAGCAGATGTACATGAATGAATAGTACAAAAGGGCACTCACGAGTTTACTAAAGGAAAACTCGAGAGGCACACAGGGGGGCCTGGAGGAATAGAGCTCTGAACGGTCTGCTGGAGATCCACGCTACCGCCGCGCCACTCTGATCAGCAACAGTGAGAATCCACAGGCTCCAAGCTCCATGACCTGGACATGAGAATCCAGGGAGTCAGATGAAACTCCCCAGGCGAGTGGTGATACTAAAGCCAAGTGGCGAGCAAGGATAAGCATATGTAAAGCGATAGACCGAATAAAGCTGAGAACGAGCAAATCTGATTGTATGGTTTCAGATCACGGCTCCATAAGACTAGTACGTCGAAGGAATAATCCAAACAAGGAAACCCTCATATATATACCCTTATCTTATGTCACCATAATCCAAGCACATACAATCCGACTGCACTCAGGGCATGATAAGATAATGAACAGGAGGCAGATGGATACCAGGGATAAAGCAGGGCATGAGCAGTTAATATTATAATTCTCATAAAACCGGAAATCCGAGGTAAAACCAGTACAAGCAAATATGGTAAAAATGAAAGGGCATTATATAAGCTTAAGCTACGGCCTCATGAGACTAGTACCTCGAGGGAGTAATCCAAACAAGGAAACCCTCATCTATATACCTTTATCTCATGTCACCGTAATCCAAGCATATACAACACCCACAATTAGCGTCTTATTATTGTTATTATTATTATACTCGTCTTACCCTGATATCTAGCTATGTGAACTAGCGTCCCAGCACACATAGATCCATATCCGAGTAAAGCAAGATTGTTATTGGAAACCAGCGGGGGTATCAACGAACTATGTTTACAGTGGGTCCCGTACATACCCGGGACCACGGCCCAGGATGTTCCGCTGCTTGGTGACGGAACCTGCCGCAAGGCTAACAGGAGGGACTTATTGTATGCCCTTATCATGATTCAGGAGGAGGGAGCCAGCACTCCCCTCGGTTGCCTGGAGGCCCACAGGTCAGACCGGAAGTTTTAGTTGCACAACATGCCTAATACCACTGTAAACACGAACACATATTGATAGCCGCAAGTTTCCCCCGACCCAATGCAAGTTGTTCCTTTTATGATTTATTAGGTTAATTATCAATTTACGGGAATAACAGGAGCAGGACATGATCAGGAATTCAGGAGTTCAGGTCACTGTATATAATACAGGATAACAGGTCACTGATCATGATACAGGATATCAGGTCACTGTACATAGTACAGGATAACAAGGCAGGGTTCCCGTAAATGTGATAATCATAGGTCAAGTATATCATGCTGGGTGTCAAGTGATAGCATGACCGGATGATGATATTAGACAGGTAACCAGTCATGTCAAGAGATTGATAATAATCCGGTGGCAAGTCATGTCATAACAAGAGGTCTTGCCAAATAGTAGCATGTCTGAGGTCAGGTGATAACACATCAGTTGACAGGTGATATACATGTGTTAAAAGTAATATGAAAACGACAAGTAGTATAGACAGGTGTCAGGCATGAAGTAATGGCATGGGGTAGAATAATAGCTGAGCACAAACAAGCAGAGCTGAGCAAGCTGGAAGTACAGACAGCAAACAGTATTTAACACTGGAGCATCTGGCGAGGTTACCGGGACGACTTGACTGAAATACGAGTGATAAATCCGGCAGCAACTCGCCTAGACGAATCTAGTGGTAAAGCACTGAGCGCTAAGCATGCACACCAGACGGAGCTGGGAAACCTGACGATCCCAATCACGCCTCTTCCGAGACAGTGAGGGACCGGAGGCTGAACTGAGAGACCTGCCGGTCCCAATCACCTCTCTTTCGAGATAGTGAGTGACCGGAGGTTGAAGGGTCCGGAAGCCAAGTATGGTATAAGGCAGTACAATACATCACAGGCAGGGTATATGTACAAGAAGGAAACTACCCTAGTACAAGCATTCGTCACAGAGCAATACATGTCCAGATATAGGCACTCGGCCATACACAATTATAGGGACTCAGCCCAATACATAATACATGGAAACATGAAGTAAAATACATATCGACCCGACAAAGCGGGGAATCCCAAATGGAGGCGAGAGCGAGAACACTCGCCTAAATCACCGGAAAGCCGGAAAGTCTGGAATCCATGGAACTCGCGCACGCGCCATAAAATAATATATATTTATGAGGAGAGAAAGTGAAGAGGACAGAGAAAGAGTAACAGGGAGACGCGAGCTTCCGAGAGAGAGACGCGGGGGACGCAGACGCGGGAGTCGCGTCGCAGGAATAACAGACGCGGGAAAGAGCAGACGCGGGGATCGCGTTGCGACAATACAAGAAGGACACAGACGCGGGAATAGGCTCTGCGCCGTTCAAATGCAGAAACGCGGGAAGCGCGTCAAGGGATTGCCCAGACGCGGGGTTAAGATCTGCGTTAGGAAACAAACAGGGAGGAAAGGTGCTTCCTTTGTTGTGCCCGACGAAGGGATGTTCGGCCCCAATCCAAAAGGAGGGTACCGGCCCTAAGTCTTGCCAACGGAGAAGAACGCGGACGCGGGAATCACAAACGCGGGAGTCGCGTTGTGAAGACACCACAAACGCGGGGATCGAGGCCCGCGTTCAAATCAGGGCACGAGGGAAACGCGGACGCGGCCGTGGGTCCGCATCGCGTTAGCACGAGGAGATCACAGACGCGGGAGTTAGCCTCGCGTCGTGACGATACAGTAACGCGAAGGTCGCGTTACAAAGAGGGAGCCCGCACGCGGGGGTTAGATCCGCGTCGGCAAGTCACAAAGAGAGACAGGGAGTTGAGGAGAGAGAGAAATCCAAGGGAGAGAGAGGGGCCCAGGAGAGAGAAAGAGAGTGAGGGCAGGTGAGAGAGAGAGAGTGCAGGACAGGGGAGAGAAAACAAGGGGGGGCTGTTGCCCCCCTCTGGATCCCGTACAGCACCCCCGGCTGGGGGTGCCCGGACTGGCCGCCGGCCAGGCGGCGGCGCCGGTCAGGCGGCGGCGCCGGGCGGCGCCGGCCACCAGCAAAGGAGGAGGGGGCGGCTGCCCCCTCAACAGAACAGAGGAGGGGGCTTTGCCCCCTTCCTGCAGAGAGAGAAAGAGAGGGGCTTGCCCCCTCTCAGATCAAGCACAGGGGCCCAGGTGGGCCCCTGGCCGCCCATGGCCGCCGGCACAGCGCCGGCGGCGCCCCAAACTGTGGTGGCGCCGGCCACCCCAAGAAAATGAGGGGGCTGTGCCCCCTCAACAAGGATGCACAGGGGGCCGGGAGGCCCCCTGGCCGAGTCCAAGGCCGCCGGCATGGCGCCGGCGGCGGTCTGCCTCCGCCGGAGGTGCCGGAGGAGGGTGAAGGTCGGCGGTGAGGGTGGTAGCCGTGGCCGAAACCAAGGGGAGAAAAAGAAAGGAAAAGGAAAGAAAAGGAAAGAAAGGAAGAGAAAAAGAAAGAGGAGGGAAGGAGATGGCCGGACTTTGTGGTCTTCTCGCCGGCGTCGTGGTGGCCGGAGACGCCGGCGGTGGTGGTGGTGGTTCGGTGGGGCGTCGGCCTCTCAGGAGAAGAAGAAAAGGAAGTAAGAAGAGAAGAAGGAAAAGAGAAGAAAAGGAAAAGAAAAAGAAGAAGAAAAGAAGAGAGAGAGAGTGATAGGGATTGATGGGAAAGGGAGTAGGTGAGGGGGTGGTGTCTCCCACGTGGGGGGATGGCTGGATCAATGGAGGGAAAGAAAAGGAAAGAAAGAAAGAAAGAAAAGAATGGATTGGAAAAATAATAATATTATAATATGGCCCGAAAATCGACTGTTCCAGAAAAATCCCCAAAAATACCCGGAGGTAGAAAACGTCATCCTCAGGAAAAATATGAAATCGGAATTCCAAAATAAAATCCCGTTTTCAAATTAAAAATCCGGAAGTCAGCCGCCGATACCGGTCTACACCGGGTCGGTCGGATTTTGATAAATTCTGAAAAATCCCAGAAAATGTATTAAAGAAGAAAATATGATTTTAAGAAGTAAAGTGAAAGCGGATTTTAGAAATTCAATCCCGATAGTCCTGGAATCAACCAGCGATACTGGCCGATACCGACTCCGGTGGAATTTCCATAAATTCATAAAATCCTCAGAAAAAGGTATTTAGATAGGAAATGTGATTTTGAGAAATAATGTCTAAAGACACTTTTAGTAATTCCAATTAGTTTGCAAATTAAAAATCCGGGAATCGGTCAGCGGTACTGGTCGACACCAGTTTTGAAGATTTTCAACTTAATTCAGAAAATTTCCAGAAAATCATAGAAAATCTAAAATATTGGAAAACGATGTTCAAAACTGAAATCGGTCAAATCGGAATAGTAAAAAGACCAAATCGAGTAATACTCTAGGATCGGGCCCTCGGTTCAGACTAGGGCTGACTCCGAGTCCACGAATCCAAATCCAAGATAAAACGTTCATGTAATTAATTCATAATACAAAACAAATACAAGAAGTAAATCGAAAAATACGATCAAAAATCTGAATACGCAACTAAGTACGTATTCCGGGAGCGGGGTGTTACATTCCATCCACCTTACAAAAAATTGCGTCCTCGCAATTTCGATAAGGGGTGAAATGAACACGAAAAGGTAGGAATGAGGATTATGCCAATCAAGATATGAATAACTATGAGCTTTTCCCCCAGATTGACTGAACAGCTAACTCAGGACTAAAGCATCTCTGCACTTCTGCCGTATATATACATCCTCTGATGGTGCCATAATAATACTGATCTGATGTCTGCTTATAAAAGAACACTGCCAGAACTTCAAAGGACTAACCCATTCTGAACAATATAAAGTGAGCTGACTTGGTAAGATAATCAATAATACTTCGATCAGACTGTGAGCTAAAGCTAATGAAATCCATAGTGCTGAAGTCCATATTATAATATAAACCCTGCATAGTAAGATGTTGTCCTTCTGCAGTAGAATTACTGAGGTGCCAGAATACCCAAGATAAAGAAAACCTTGATAATGATGAGTATAAATCAAGAAGATCAATAATTAAGAATTTCCGTAAACTGGGCGTTGCTAATTCTGAAAGACGTAGCCAAGAATATAGAATAACTGTGAAGAATTCTGAATACTGACTTCTGAATGATAACCCGTCTGCAGATGAAACAGGAAGAAGATATCTGAGCCCTGCAAGATTTGTAGAATGGATTATTGACAAGGCTATGGCGATAGCTCAAATATAGTGATGGAACTCTGTTCAGCAGATCCATGAAAGCACGCTAGAAGAAATCCGAGGAATGGCTAGAGTGCCAAGCACTGAAGGGACTAGCCACGGATGAAACCAAGCCTAGATGAGGTTATCGCGTAACACAGCTCAGGTGTTAAGCATTAGGGTGCGGCGAGGCTAACGCTCTGCGAGACTCGCATATAGCGAAGTTCACGCGACGAAGCCAGCGCGTAACACAACGCTAAATGCTAAGCACCAGGGTGCAACGAAACTCACACCCGGTTAGGTTCACAGATGACTAGAACACGACCCTCGCTTGGCGAGGCTAGCGGAGCTCTTAGTCCATCAAATCCATAAAAACTGCCAGAAGTTGGTAGCTCTGAGAACATGATCAAGAAATCAAAATAACCGAAACGTGTCCAGAATGCTGTCTTCTAAATAATAATCTGACTGCAAATTAGTTCTGAGAACACCCGAATTCCACGAACATAGTCAAAGAAATCATGACCACAATTAGAGTAATAAAAATAGAAATTATCATAACTCTATCTGCCAGAAGCCCTGATTCTGAAATACTGTTCTATACCGACACTCCTCGCGAAATGATGCAATCTATCTGACTATATAAGTGACGACTACTCTGCTTGAGGTACTAGTCTCCCATGATGTATCCATAAATACAAGAATATAATGCGAGGCCGAAGATCTGCCCAGTATAAGACAAAGTGATATACCAGAGTCGAGGAATGCCAGAACATAATGAGAGTGACTACATCTGCCCTGCTATTACCTCTCTAGCTACGCATATCTTAAGTTGGCATAAAGGTTATAAAAATCAGAATAGCAAAAATAGGAGAGATAGGAATCATGAAATAGGGAGAGAGATAGGACGGACTAGGATTAATGGAGATAGGGCAATGAAGAGGGTATGATATAGAGAAGTTTACCAACTCCCGGACATGCTAAAAATGGGGACAATGGTTACGGTCAGTCCTTCAAGGATTCCTCCTTCAGATATCGAACACCCTTTCTGTTCTTCCCCTTCAGCCAGATCATATGTTTGCTTCCCTTCACCATGTGCCCTAGTTCTTGGTCTCCTTTGTATATGACTCCCTGCTGGATGCTGGGGATGAAGTGAGGTTATTCTGACAGTAGGTCTTGGATTTCCTCACAACGGTGATACTGGATGAGTTGATCTGATTGGTGTGATGTTCTCTGTCTCCTTGAACAGTCAGTCACACTTCAACTAATCTCTGAACCCGTGTATGACAAATTCATGACCTCTCCGGTGGTTGTGTTATAAGTGCTCGGCTTCAGATGATACTCCCATGTCATGTGTTGAGGGCAAGGTTGGAGGGATGGCTTAGCTAATAGGCATCCAAGGGCCTGTCTGAGCCTTCACTTCCATCAATTAAGAGGGTCTCTTCACCAACTTCATCTGCAACCCATCCTAATCTTTCTTCTCTGGATCCATTCCACTTCCCGGATGATGACAAAAGAACTTGAGAATACCCCTTGGACTGCTTGGGGATAAGAAACATCCTGCTCTTCATCTTCATTTCTCACTTAAGATATTGCTTGCTCGGTTCTCCTTATCGGCCACCATGTAAAACACCGTCCGACTTTGTCTTAGGAATTTTGCAGTGTACTTATTTACAATTCAATCTCCCTACCGCAATTTGATAAATCATTCTTTCATTTCTTCCTGGGCTATTACAGAGAAGAATCTTCCTATAGAAATCCTTCGAGGACTAGTCCCAAGTGTTGGGCTTTCCCAGTCTCGCTGCTTCTGCCAACTACTACATCCAGGCTACATCTTCTAACTGTATTTTGATCATTTTCACCTAGTTCTCGTCAGGGACCCAAGTTGACTTAGAAGACCCATCAGGTTTACTGACCACTGCTATGCATCCAGGGCTTCTCCATGCTTGAAAAGATTGCCGGCTGTAATTTCCTGAAATCCAACATGTCGCCTGGCTTCTGTTCCCGGAGTGCAACCAATGATCCTTGGTGCGGGACCTTCGCCTGTACTTGATCGTGTCTCATCATATCTTGCAGAGATAGTCTTAAATCAAGATTTTCTCCATTAGGGTTACCCTAGGAAGAACCAGAACCGTTATGATCTCCCCATCTTTTCATGTCCGAGTTGGTCCAAGAATAACAAGAAATTGAAGTATGAAAGGATGGGAGAACTTCAGAATTCAAGGAAAAGATTATCAAGAGAGAATGGATAACTTTGTACTTGTAGTTGGATTGTATAACCAAGACTCATGCATTCCAGTTGCAAATTTCTTTACCATTAATTTGCCGTCTGGACGTACTGAGTAGGTGAGAGCCTAAGCTCTGATACCAACCTGTAACGCCCCGATCCAGGCGGATACGGAGACATTACTGCAACGTATATACGCAAGTCAGAAATACCCTCACGTATATACGCTAAGCATCAGTACAGGCAAGAATCAGAGTACGGAAGCAAGTGGTGCATTATACATTCCAACACATGAGTACAATTACAAAGTTATCACCAAAGGTGATCCAATATTACATGAATATTACGTCACTGACATGCGCAATTGCGAGATTACAAGCAGATGTACATGAATGAATAGTACAAAAGGGCACTCACGAGTTTACTAAAGGAAAACTCGAGAGGCACACAGGGGGGCCTGGAGGAATAGAGCTCTGAACGGTCTGCTGGAGATCCACGCTACCGCCGCGCCACTCTGATCAGCAACAGTGAGAATCCACAGGCTCCAAGCTCCATGACCTGGACATGAGAATCCAGGGGAGTCAGATGAAACTCCCCAGGCGAGTGGTGATACTAAAGCCAAGTGGCGAGCAAGGATAAGCATATGTAAAGCGATAGACCGAATAAAGCTGAGAACGAGCAAATCTGATTGTATGGTTTCAGATCACGGCTCCATAAGACTAGTACGTCGAAGGAATAATCCAAACAAGGAAACCCTCATATATATACCCTTATCTTATGTCACCATAATCCAAGCACATACAATCCGACTGCACTCAGGGCATGATAAGATAATGAACAGGAGGCAGATGGATACCAGGGATAAAGCAGGGCATGAGCAGTTAATATTATAATTCTCATAAAACCGGAAATCCGAGGTAAAACCAGTACAAGCAAATATGGTAAAAATGAAAGGGCATTATATAAGCTTAAGCTACGGCCTCATGAGACTAGTACCTCGAGGGAGTAATCCAAACAAGGAAACCCTCATCTATATACCTTTATCTCATGTCACCGTAATCCAAGCATATACAACACCCACAATTAGCGTCTTATTATTGTTATTATTATTATACTCGTCTTACCCTGATATCTAGCTATGTGAACTAGCGTCCCAGCACACATAGATCCATATCCGAGTAAAGCAAGATTGTTATTGGAAACCAGCGGGGGTATCAACGAACTATGTTTACAGTGGGTCCCGTACATACCCGGGACCACGGCCCAGGATGTTCCGCTGCTTGGTGACGGAACCTGCCGCAAGGCTAACAGGAGGGACTTATTGTATGCCCTTATCATGATTCAGGAGGAGGGAGCCAGCACTCCCCTCGGTTGCCTGGAGGCCCACAGGTCAGACCGGAAGTTTTAGTTGCACAACATGCCTAATACCACTGTAAACACGAACACATATTGATAGCCGCAAGTTTCCCCCGACCCAATGCAAGTTGTTCCTTTTATGATTTATTAGGTTAATTATCAATTTACGGGAATAACAGGAGCAGGACATGATCAGGAATTCAGGAGTTCAGGTCACTGTATATAATACAGGATAACAGGTCACTGATCATGATACAGGATATCAGGTCACTGTACATAGTACAGGATAACAAGGCAGGGTTCCCGTAAATGTGATAATCATAGGTCAAGTATATCATGCTGGGTGTCAAGTGATAGCATGACCGGATGATGATATTAGACAGGTAACCAGTCATGTCAAGAGATTGATAATAATCCGGTGGCAAGTCATGTCATAACAAGAGGTCTTGCCAAATAGTAGCATGTCTGAGGTCAGGTGATAACACATCAGTTGACAGGTGATATACATGTGTTAAAAGTAATATGAAAACGACAAGTAGTATAGACAGGTGTCAGGCATGAAGTAATGGCATGGGGTAGAATAATAGCTGAGCACAAACAAGCGGAGCTGAGCAAGCTGGAAGTACAGACAGCAAACAGTATTTAACACTGGAGCATCTGGCGAGGTTACCGGGACGACTCGACTGAAATACGAGTGATAAATCCGGCAGCAACTCGCCTAGACGAATCTAGTGGTAAAGCACTGAGCGCTAAGCATGCACACCAGACGGAGTTGGGAAACCTGACGATCCCAATCACGCCTCTTCCGAGACAGTGAGGGACCGGAGGCTGAACTGAGAGACCTGCCGGTCCCAATCACCTCTCTTTCGAGATAGTGAGTGACCGGAGGTTGAAGGGTCCGGAAGCCAAGTATGGTATAAGGCAGTACAATACATCACAGGCAGGGTATATGTACAAGAAGGAAACTACCCTAGTACAAGCATTCGTCACAGAGCAATACATGTCCAGATATAGGCACTTGGCCATACACAATTATAGGGACTCAGCCCAATACATAATACATGGAAACATGAAGTAAAATACATATCGACCCGACAAAGCGGGGAATCCCAAATGGAGGCGAGAGCGAGAACACTCGCCTAAATCACCGGAAAGCCGGAAAGTCTGGAATCCATGGAACTCGCGCACGCGCCATAAAATAATATATATTTATGAGGAGAGAAAGTGAAGAGGACAGAGAAAGAGTAACAGGGAGACGCGAGCTTCCGAGAGAGAGACGCGGGGGACGCAGACGCGGGAGTCGCGTCGCAGGAATAACAGACGCGGGAAAGAGCAGACGCGGGGATCGCGTTGCGACAATACAAGAAGGACACAGACGCGGGAATAGGCTCTGCGCCGTTCAAATGCAGAAACGCGGGAAGCGCGTCAAGGGATTGCCCAGACGCGGGGTTAAGATCCGCGTTAGGAAACAAACAGGGGAGGAAAGGTGCTTCCTTTGTTGTGCCCGACGAAGGGATGTTCGGCCCCAATCCAAAAGGAGGGTACCGGCCCTAAGTCTTGCCAACGGAGAAGAACGCGGACGCGGGAATCACAAACGCGGGAGTCGCGTTGTGAAGACACCACAAACGCGGGGATCGAGGCCCGCGTTCAAATCAGGGCACGAGGGAAACGCGGACGCGGCCGTGGGGTCCGCATCGCGTTAGCACGAGGAGATCACAGACGCGGGAGTTAGCCTCGCGTCGTGACGATACAGTAACGCGAAGGTCGCGTTACAAAGAGAGAGCCCGCACGCGGGGGTTAGATCCGCGTCGGCAAGTCACAAAGAGAGACAGGGAGTTGAGGAGAGAGAGAATCCAAGGGTGAGAGAGGGGCCCAGGAGAGAGAAAGAGAGTGAGGGCAGGTGAGAGAGAGAGAGTGCAGGACAGGGGAGAGAAAACAAGGGGGGGCTGTTGCCCCCCTCTGGATCCCGCACAGCACCCCCGGCTGGGGGTGCCCGGACTGGCCGCCGGCCAGGCGGCGGCGCCGGTCAGGCGGCGGCGCCGGGCGGCGCCGGCCACCAGCAAAGGAGGAGGGGGCGGCTGCCCCCTCAACAGAACAGAGGAGGGGGCTTTGCCCCCTTCCTGCAGAGAGAGAAAGAGAGGGGCTTGCCCCCTCTCAGATCAAGCACAGGGGCCCAGGTGGGCCCCTGGCCGCCCACGGCCGCCGGCACAGTGCCGGCGGCGCCCCAAACTGGGGTGGCGCCGGCCACCCCAAGAAAAGGAGGGGGCTGTGCCCCCTCAACAAGGATGCACAGGGGGCCGGGAGGCCCCCTGGCCGAGTCCAAGGCCGCCGGCATGGCGCCGGCGGCGGTCTGCCTCCGCCGGAGGTGCCGGAGGAGGGTGAAGGTCGGCGGTGAGGGTGGTAGCCGTGGCCGAAACCAAGGGGAGAAAAAGAAAGGAAAAGGAAAGAAAAGGAAAGAAAGGAAGAGAAAAAGAAAGAGGAGGGAAGGAGATGGCCGGACTTTGTGGTCTTCTCGCCGGCGTCGTGGTGGCCGGAGACGCCGGCGGTGGTGGTGGTGGTTCGGTGGGGCGTCGGCCTCTCAGGAGAAGAAGAAAAGGAAGTAAGAAGAGAAGAAGGAAAAGAGAAGAAAAGGAAAAGAAAAAGAAGAAGAAAAGAAGAGAGAGAGTGATAGGGATTGATGGAAAGGGAGTAGGTGAGGGGTGGTGTCTCCCACGTGGGGGGATGGCTGGATCAATGGAGGGAAAGAAAAGGAAAGAAAGAAAGAAAGAAAAGAATGGATTGGAAAAATAATAATATTATAATATGGCCCGAAAATCGACTGTTCCAGAAAAATCCCCAAAATACCCGGAGGTAGAAAACGTCATCCTCAGGAAAATATGAAATCGGAATTCCAAAATAAAATCCCGTTTTCAAATTAAAATCCGGAAGTCAGCCGCCGATACCGGTCTACACCGGGTCGGTCGGATTTTGATAAATTCTGAAAAATCTCAGAAAATGTATTAAAGAAGAAAATATGATTTTAAGAAGTAAAGTGAAAGCGGATTTTAGAAATTCAATCCCGATAGTCCCGGAATCAACCAGCGATACTGGCCGATACCGACTCCGGTGGAATTTCCATAAATTCATAAAATCCTCAGAAAAAGGTATTTAGATAGGAAATGTGATTTTGAGAAATAATGTCTAAAGACACTTTTAGTAATTCCAATTAGTTTGCAAATTAAAAATCTGGGAATCGGTCAGCGGTACTGGTCGACACCGGTTTTGAAGATTTTCAACTTAATTCAGAAAATTTCCAGAAAATCATAGAAAATCTAAAATATTGGAAAACGATGTTCAAAACTGAAATCGGTCAAATCGGAATAGTAAAAAGACCAAATCGAGTAATACTCTAGGATCGGGCCCTCGGTTCAGACTAGGGCTGACTCCGAGTCCACGAATCCAAATCCAAGATAAAACGTTCATGTAATTAATTCATAATACAAAACAAATACAAGAAGTAAATCGAAAAATACGATCAAAAATCTGAATACGCAACTAAGTACGTATTCCGGGAGCGGGGTGTTACAAAATCTATCAAATTTTATATAAATGTTCTAATTCGAGATTATCTAGTGTTTTAATCAATGTGGATGGTCCAGAGCTTAGAACAAGGTTGTACGATGATGTATTAAGTTTATAGGATTTATTTAGATTTATTTTCTGATTTTATTGGGTTTAAATGGTTAAAAGCATGAAAAATCTCTTAACGGGTTTGAATATTGCAATAGCGGACTTTAACTTTGAATGAAGTGTTTTAGCCCAAAATGTTCAGTAACTGGTACCAAAAATTTATAGTAGATTATATAAGTCATCTAAATTTTTATTCCTATATTTATTTATTTTTTAAAATTTTAATCTAATTATTTTAATTATTTTTCAACAAGTTAGCGGGTCTGTTTTGCAGTCGAGTCGAATTCAGAACTTAATGGGTCGAGTTCAAACAGGCTGGAACAGTGCAATGTGGGGTGGACTGTGTTGTGGGCCAAGCTAGGCTACAGTCTAAAAATTTTTTTTGTTATTACAGGCTGGTGCACAGTGGGCTGGCCCAGCCTACTGTGCTGCTAAACCTGCCCTGGTGCTATCTACACCGGGTCGGGCCAGCCCAAAGACGTGGCCGAAAGCAGGCAAAAATTATTATTTTTTTGATTGATTGGGCTCACTGGCCCAACAGTGAAACCCGGGCGCTGTCTGCACCTGGGCCAGGCTCTTGCCGCCCTTGCACCGACCCAAATGGGTCTGTGCAGAGAGCTACTGCTCTCAGCCAATGGCCGAGAGCAGCGGCAGTAATATAGATATATATATTTTTGTTTAAAAAAATAAATTTATTTAAAAAAATTCTATACATTCAATAGTGTATTGGTATATCATCTTATGTATTTTATTTAGATCATTAGGGTGAGATTCTTGATGAAAAAGACAATAAATTCATGGAAAAATAAATCTAAACATGATATTTCAATTAAATAAATTTTAATTCTTACAAATTATTTTATTTAAATCTTTGGGTGAGATTCTTGATGTAAAAATTCATACTCACTTTGATTGATTCCCTTAGCCTACTTCTCAATCTCCACACCTCGAACACGTTACTCAGTCGCGATCAATTCCAAGGAGAGAGGAGGTGGGAGGATGAAGAAATTGAATTTATGGTTCTGGATGAAGAAATTGAATTTATGGTTCTTTCTTCTGGGGAGGAAGAATGAAATAGGACAAGCAAATTTATTAGGTTAACATTTAGATTCAGATTCTTTTAGCTTGTAGGTTACAATTACTAAATTAAGTTGTTCAAGGAAATCAACAAGGATCTTATAAGATCTTTCAATTTTGAATTGAACCTTGAAATTTGACTTTGAATTTGGTTCAAATAAATTGGATCACCCTTATAATTACACGCCAATGTGGCAACATGGTCTGGGTACTAGAATTTGGTATAGGAGAACTTGGGTTCAAGCCATGGCTTTAACAATTTAAATAATATTTATTTATTTAATTTTATTCATTCTTTATCATTTTAAATTATCCATTTGGGTGTTATGAAATGGTAATGTGGGTTTATTGAATATGGGTCGACTATTGGGTTTGATTATTGGGCTAAGTTGAATTTAAATGAGATAAGGAAATCGAAGTGGAGAAAAGAAATATGGGCTAGGGCTTTGATTCATGGGTTTAAGGAATAAAAAAAGAAAAAGAAAAAGAATAGAAAAGATGAATAGGATTGGGCTTAAATTTGGGCCAAAGAAAAATAGAAGAAAAATTAGGGAAATAGGAGAAAAGGAGTGGGCTCACTTATACACATGCAAAATACAAAAATTGTAATAACATTACCTCTTAATAAAAATCATAATAATTTAAGATAATAGTAATTAATAGCAATAATAACTCACATAATAATTAATAATAATAAATAAATGTACATGCATATATTAAATACCAGTATATTTTATTTAAACACGGTATTTCAAATAGGGATATTACATTCTACCCCGCCTTAACAAAAATTTCGTCCTCGAAATTTCGATAAAGCGGGAAAAATGATAAGAGTGAACCTGAGTTGATCAAAGTTTCTAATGAATAGAGATTAAACAAAAGTATGCACGATAGCATATAAATCAAAGAATGATAATCGATCACGGATGACGTCTTCACGCTCCCCCGTTACTTCTCAGTTTGTAATAAGCTCACTACGCTTCCGCTGCGTGCTCTGATCTCAGCTGTTGATCGAGTCCAAAGGTCAATCTTAAGAGTTAATATCGGGAAAATGGAACCGAGATGAAAGATAGGAATCAATAGGAATATATAGATCGATCCAAAGGAAGTGTTGAAATCAGAGGCATCAAGAGATTAACAAGACGGATATAGAAAGGAAGGACGATTGATTCTTAAGTGGACTCATATCATAGTGTGAATAGTATATGTCTATATTGTAGTGTAAATATAACATGTATCAGGTCACAGGTATGAACTAGGTTCTCTTTTTATGTCGAACCTGGCTCTGATACCAAAAAACCTGTCACATTCTACTTTTCAAAATACGTGAAAACAGAGTCGCGATGAGAGTCGGCGGTGACGTATATGCGCAAGGAGAATACCACATGTGTACACGCTAAGCCTAAAGTAACCTGAATAAGTTATAAAAATCTACTATAATAAATCAATATTACTACAATATGATATATAAATATCTAACACAATGATAGCATATGAATGAAAAATGGGACAAAAGTCCAGTGTAGGAATCAAAGGAATGACATAAATAAAAGAGAGTAATAATATACCGAGAAGGGACGACTAAGTAAGGAAATTTTGACTCCTCACAATATGTGCCGTCTCATCGAACATCTGAATAATAAAATAAAGCATCCAATATCTGGATGTGCAAGTTCAGGGTCGTCAGAAAGCGACCCAATGAATGTGTAAAATAAAAGGGGAAGGTGTGCGTTCATAAACAGTGTGTACATATTACTACATTACTACTATAAAAATATACTGGATAAGATTTGACATGCATAAAGTAAATAAACAGTAATATGGATAGCATACAGTAGGGTATGTTTCAAGTCAGGTATACAATTAGGTGTCAAGGGTCTATCATAACATGTATATATCAAGTTCAGTCTACAATGTCAATATAAGATTCAGTTTTATTATTAATTATATCAGCGAATAATAATTGCCACCTGTAATAGACATATCTCATACTACACCTACTGCACATATCAATCAGGGTCCTATATTATTGAAACTGTTGGAGACATTGTCTGTGTTTTAAGTGGGTCCCATACATACCCAGGACCACGACCTCAGTTTCCTGATGCGGAACCAGGCCGTACCATTAGGTACTCAGTAACAATAACAGTAACAGTAATGTCACTGTGAAAATAATGGAACAGTAAATAGTACAGATGGAACACCAATCATCCCCTGGGAACCCTACAGTGAACCATCTTTCGGCTACACAACCTATATCTAAGGTCCATCCAAAATACAGACGTTGTCTCCTCTATCAATTTCTCTAATATCGGTGTAAGTTGTTTAATGATTATGTTATTTAAATTATCAAGATTATTTTAAGTACATGTCACCTAGACCACTGAGATAACTTGGTGATGACAATGGTAATAACATCAACAGTGTAATCAGGATATATAATGTCAGTGAACAGGATAAACAGGCCGATATTATTACCGTAAAAAAATATTTTCTAGCGACTTCGGTAACATGAACAATATGATTTTCAGGCAGATGTCACCTAAATTATCGGGCATGAACAGTAATAGTAATGATATCACTGTTACAATAAAACAGTATTTATCCCGGTGATTGTGGTAACATAGTCCATTACAGTGTTATTATATTTCAATATGACAAATCCTATAGTAAATATCAATAATTAACATAAGCACCCAATATCTAGTCTCTTTTCTAGAAGCTTCGACAATTTTAATTATTTTTAAATACTTTTCCAAAAGGTAACAATTTACAATTCTATCAAAGTTAGCAACTAATAAATATTCATTTAACATATATTCAAATTATTTCCAAGCAAGAAGAATATCAGTAAATATAAGAACACATAGTTCTTTTAGGTACATCAACAACATATAACCGAGCAAATATTCAAATGTAAATTTTTTCATTCTTGAAAATTTAATAATAAATTTACTAATCAACCATTTAATGTAAGAATAAATAGACATCCCACAGGAGCAGAAAATAATATATAAAAAGTGAGTTGAAAAACACTCACCTGGGCTTATCACAAGTCCAAGTACCAATTTCTGAAATTCAGAGAAATCTACGTTAAATACATTCCAATTAGAAATTTATCGAATTTTATATAAGATATTCTAATTTGAGATTATCTAGTGCTTTAATCAAATGTAGATGGTCCAGAGCTTATAACAGGTTGTACGAAGATGTATTAAGTTATAGGATTTATTTAGATTTTATTTTCTAATTTTTATTGGGTTTAAATAGTTAAAAACATGAAAAAATCTGAACGGGTCTGAATGTTGCAATAGCGGGTTTTAATTTTGAATGAAGTGTTTCAGCCCAATATGTTCAGTAACTAGTATAAAAAAAATTTACAGTAGATTATAGAAGTCATCTAAATTTTTATTCATATATTTATTTATTTTTTGAAATTTTAATTTAATTATTTTAATTGTTTTTCAATAGGTTAGCGGGTCTGTTTTGCAATTGGGTCAAATTCAGAACTTAACGGGTCGGGTTTAGACAGGCCGGAACAGTGTAATGTGGGCTAGACTGTATTGTGGGCCTGGCTGGGCTACAGTCTAAATTTTTTTTTATTAGTGGCTGGTGCACTGTAGGCTGGCCCAGCCCACTCTGCTGCCAAACTAGCCCGGGTGCTGGCTAGTGGCTGGTGCACTGTAGGCTGGCCCAGCCCACTCTGCTGCCAAACTAGCCCGGGTGCTGCCTGCACCCGGGCCGGGCCAGCCAAAAGAGCAGGCAAAAATTTATATTTTTTTATTGCTTGGGCTCACTGGCCTAACAGGGAAACCCGGGTGTTGTCTGCACCCGGCCGGGCTCTGACCGCTCTTGCACAGACCTAACTGGGTCTGTACAGAGAGCTGCTGCTCTCGGCCAATGGCCAAGAGCAACGACAGTAATATAGATATGTATTTTTTGTTTAAAAAATAAATTTTGAAAATTTATTAAAAATTTTATGCATTAAATAGTGTATTGGTATATCATCCTATGCATTTTATTTAGATCATTTGGGTGAGGTTCTTGATAAAAAAATAAATTCATGGAAAGGAAAATTTAAACGTGATATTTCAATTAAATAAATTTTAATTCATACAATTATTTTTTTAGAACTTTGGTGAGATTCTTGATGTAAAAATTCATATAAATTATGATTTACTCACTTGGATTGATTCCCTTAGCCTGCTCCTCAATATCCACACCTCAAACATGTTCCTCAGTCACGATCGATTCCAAAGAGAGAGGAGAAGAGAGGATGAAGAAATTAGATCTATAGTTCTTTTTTTTTGGGGAGGAAGAATGAAATAGGACATGCAAATTTATTAGGTTAATATTTAGATTCAGATTTTTAGGCTATAGGTTACAACTAGTAAATCAAGTTATTAAGGAAATCAATAAGAATCTAATGAGATCTTTCAGTTTTGAATTGAGATTTGAAAATTGACTTTAAATTTTGTTCAAATAAATTGGATCACCCTCATAATCACACGCCAATGTGCCAACATGGTTTGGGTACTAGGATTTGGTATATGAGAACTTAGGTTCAAGCCATGGCTTTAATAATTTAAATAATATTTATTTATTTTTTTATTCATTCTTTATCATTTTAAATTATCCATTTGGGTGTTATGAAGTGGGAATATGGGTTTATTATATATGGGTTGGCTATTGGGTTTGGTTATTGGGCTAAGTTGAATTTAAATGAGATAAGAGAATAGAAGTGGAGAAAAGGAAATATGGGCTAGGGCTTTGATTCATGGGTTTAGGGAATAGAAAAGAAAAGAATAGAAACGATGAATAGGATAGGGCTTGGATTTGGGCCAAAGAAAAATAAAGGAAAAATTAGGAAAATAAGAGGAGAGGAGTGGGCTCACTTATACACATGCAAGATACAAAATAATTGTAATAACATTACTTCTTAATAAAAATCATAATAATTTATGATAATAGTAATTAATAACAATTAGTAATAGTAACTCACATAATAATTAATAATAATAAATAAATGTACATGTACATATTAAAATACCAGTATATTTTATTTAAACATTGTATTTCAAAATAGGGATATTACAGGGGAGGGGGAGGCCGGGGAGGGAAGAGGGGGCCGGGGGAGGAGTGGGCCAGGGGAGAGGGAGAGGCCAGGGGGACGGGGGCCGGTGGGAGGAGGGGCCCAGGAGGGGCCCGGGGGAGGGGGAGGCCGAGGGAGTGAGGAGGGGGCCTGGGGAGGGAGGAGGGGGAGGCTGGGGGAGGAAGACCGATGGGAGTGGGGAAGGCCGGGGATGTCGGAGGACACTGGGGTTGGAGGAGGCCGGGCGGCGGCGATTTGAGAGAGAGGAGAGGGAATAAAGGAGAATTTTGGGTCCTAAAATATTTTTCTTTTGCATTGAATTTTCGACGCAATCTGATTGCGTCGAAAATTCGACGCAAAATTCCAGTGAAACTTTTTTGCCAAAAGTTTTTGTGGGAACTTTTTAGTTGGCGTCGAATTTTTGGCACAAATTTCACAACTTGCGTCGAATTTTTGATGCAAGTTTATATATATATTTTAATTATTATCAACATATAAGTGCTGATTTTTTCATTTTGTGTCGATTTCACGATAATTCGACGCAAGTTGTTCAACAATTTTGTTTTCGATGCAATATTTCCACCGCAAACAAGCTATTTTCTAATAGTAGTACTCCGGTCTTGTGTAGACCTTGTAGTTCTTTTGTGGAGTTCTTTTGTGGAAGATCCTTAGTAGATAGTAAAGCCCTTCACGCAGTAAAGGCGGGGATGTAGAGCTTTGTGCTCAAATCTCGAAATAAATCTTTATGCTTGTGATTGCTTTCTCTCATGCTCTACTCTATTTGCTATTACGTACACTTGTGTTTTTTGCTTTCATTACACTTACTCTTCATTTCTCGCATCATCTCTACTTATCAGTTTTTACTCACTCAATTAAGAAGGAAATTGAGCACCCAACTCATTGTCTAGAGGAAAATAAAGGAGAAGTTTTAGAGCCCTTCATAGGAAACGGCTTCACTTTTTTATTTAAGTTAACCGTTTGCACCATTCATTTTAAATTGTTGCATTTCCCCATTTAATTAGCATTACACCTATTCACCCCCTCTAGGTGTACTTTCAGTAATGTTATAGAAATGTGCAGATATGTGTTTGTTTGATGACTGCATGCACAGATCTGTGCATGCATGTTTGTGCATGCTGTGTTATATGTGTACAGGGAAAATTCAATTATTTAATTAATTTGTTAAAAAAAATCCCTCTTTCGCGTTGGTTTTATAAAGAACCTACACGAACAGCTCCTTTTGCGTCCGTTCTATAATAAAACCGACGCGAAAGGTTAGCCTTTCGCGTCAGTTCTGTACAAAACCGATGCGAAAGGCTGACCTTTCGCGTCGAATATAATCTGACGCGAAATGTCTTGACTTTTCGCAACAGTCAGAGACACATCGATTTTATAACTGATGCTATTTTCTTCTAGCGTCGAATAAAGTATGATGCAATTTAGCCTTTCTGTAGTAGTATCTAAGACAAATAAGACTACCGTGGAGTCCATCCTCCTCAGTAATAGTCTAAAACAACCCCCACTCCAACCTCAAACACGCTACCAGGAAAGAAGAACTCCGAGCCCAGATTGATCCCATCAGAGATCTGATAAACAAATCAGGTCGAAGAAGGAGCCCTACTTATCCTTTCTGATAGTAGAGCCTTATCGTGAAAACTATTGTGATAAGCTCATCGCGAAGACTGATGATTTGTGCTAACCAGACTCTCGAACGGTAAGAACTCGGCAACCATTTCCACCATCTCCATCCTCTCCCTCTCTTTCATCCACCGGACAAAGACAAAAAACGATATGGCAACCCACCATAGCATAGAGTTTGAAAGCAAGGACATTTCAGAGAAAAGATAAACAAATTTTACCCTAGGGCTCCACTATATTTATAGATGGAGGAGGAGTCGAAATATCTCTAATTCAAAATTTTAATCCTCGAAAAAGTAGGTCCACATCGCAAGATCCTCCGTTAACCAAATTGGCAAGATATCAACTACCTCTGCCACACGATCTCAGTCATTATTGTAATCACCTAGGGGGGTGAATAGGTGACTAGCTAATCTAATGATGAATTAATGCGGAATTAAAACTATTTAAGCAAACTAAAAACTATTAAGCTAAACATACCAAGTATAACACAGGAGTGTAGCCGAATTCCCGGTGAAGGGCTCTGGATTATCTCCTCAAGATTCCTCTAGATAAGAGTTGAGGTGCCGCTATGGCTCTCTTGGTTGAATAAAAGTGTGAGCAAACAATCTCAAGCATGTATCAATAAAGCACAAATATATCAAGCATATAAAAGAGATAAACAATATGAGCATGCAAGATATAAACACAAGTGAGAGATAGAGAGAGCAATCGCAAACATGGGAGATTTGTTTCGAGGTTCGAGCACCCTTTCTCTACGTCCCCACCTTTAACACTATGAAGGATTTTCATTAAAATCGATCCCACCGGATCACTCGGTACCGGAACACCTGCAAGGAGTTCACACTAGAACTCTTAGACTCACTAGTCCCCTTACTTGTTCCCGCCAAGAACAACACACGCAAACACACTAGCTTGCCGAGGCTGCACCTCTACACGAGCTCCCACAAGAACTCGAAACAACACGAACCCGCAAGTTCGCCTCCTCAAATACAAAGTAGAATACTTGGTGATCTAAACATATTGATCACCTATAAACATTCTCACAACAACTCTCCTATAGGATGGATAAAGAAATGGAAAGCTCATGTATGTGTGAGAAAAACTTGAACGGATTTGTGGTAAAAACTCAAGAAAACACTTTTGAAAACACTCTTGATAAACTCTCCTTTTGATATGAAAGTTTTAGCTCTAAAACAAGTGGAGATAAACACTTAGAAAGGTAGAAAGAACTAGCTTGAAAATCCACTTAAAATCGTGTAGAAAACAGTCTAAGGGAACCCCAATTTATAGGCTCCCAAAATATGGCCGTTGGAGGCCAACTCAGCAGCTGATGCTGCTGTCGGTCGACCGGCCAACGGTCGGATTTTCGATCATCGTGCTACCGGTCCACCGCCCAGTCGACCGAGGCCTAGATACAGAGAGCAGAGCTCTCTGCCGATCGACCGCCCGATCGACCGGGGCCAGGTCCAGAGAGCAAAGCTCTCTGGTGGTCGACCGGGTCGCTCGACCGGCTCTCCAGCCAAACCTGTGCACGTTTGTGCACATCAGTCGACCGGACCGATCGATTGACTTCTGTCTCGGTTGACCGACAGAAGGCCTGGTCAATCATTTTTTAGGGATTAAAACTTGGTCTTGTTATCTTTAATAAAATCTCATAAATTCTACAAAAATAAGTGTAGTGATATACTTTAATATACAAATATGTTTGATTAAAAATCAAACATATTATAAACATTTTGAAATATTTTTGTGATATAGAAATTTTAGCCTAAACAAAAATCTGTATTTTTCAAAAACAATCTCCAAATTGAAAACGATATTTCCAAAACTTCCAAATACAAAAATAAGATATTTTAAATACTTTTGAAGCTTAATGAGTATGAATATGATTCACTATACATATATGATGAAATATCTATATTTTTGACATTAAGCTCTAAAATAAGTTTTGATAAAACACATGTATATTTTGAAGCTTAAAATGAAAACGGTATTTTCTAAAATAAAAACTCTTTTATAAAAACACTATGTGTGAGTGTATGTGAACTTGAGCAATTCACCAACTAATCTATCCTTTATATTTTATCTAAAACTAAATCTTGATACTTACAAACATGACACAAGTCTTCTTGAAAATCTTCTCTTAAAAATCTTCTTCTCTTTCTTGACTTGGTCCAAACCTTGATCCAACGAGCTAGACTCCTTTGTGTACTTGATGCAATCTTGATGCGTGGGCTCTTAAATCAACACGTGCTAACTTCAAAACTTTACTTCAAATCCTTTGTTGAAGCTAAACACCTACTAATATCTTGATCAAATATCTGAGACTAATTAAATACAAGATCATTAGTACTATAACTACATGAGTTAATCATCATCAAAACTAGAGTGATAGGCCTTTGGGTTAACAATCTCCCCCTTTTTGATGATGATAAAACTCATGGAGTTATATATACATGGATTAAAGATAAGCTTCATAGAAGCTCCCCCTTAACTCATGCATAATAATAAATATAAAGATATTCAATAAAGTGCATAAAACTAAACAAACATATATGTATAAACAAGGAGATAAACATGCATAAACTCACCAAATCTTTCTCCGCATTTTGCATAAACAAACTTATATGTGTTTTAGAAAATAAACATGCATATATAAATTCTCAAAATCCTTCAAATTCTCAAAATCTTTCTCCCCCTTTTTGTCAATCATCAACAAAGGGTTAAAAATAAATCAACCAATAAAGATATATATGCGATATACATTTATGAAGAAGAGAGACGTGAAGTTATCTCCCCCTGCATACATGCATTACATGAAGAAAGGATGACATAACTCTAACTCACATAAAACATAATATATAATGCATAAGTAGAGATGTTAAACTCCCCTTACACACGTGTATCACATAAAGAAGAGATGTCAATCTCCTCAATTTAAGATATACTCAACATGAATCTATATATAAAAGAGATGTTAAGCTCACCTTGCATAAAGGCAATACATATAAAAAAAAATTGAAATCACTTTAAAGCAAATTTTAAATTTCTTAAGTCATCAAAACAAATTTTGATATACCACTTGTAAATAAATAAAATTTTAAGATATCACTTGTAAATAAATTTTTTTTAAGATATCACTTGTAAATAAATAAAATTTTAAGATATCATTTGTAGGTTATTGATACCACTAGAAATATCTTGTAAATTTTTGATACCAATTAAAAGGTAAAATATAAAGTATATTTTGATATCAATAGAAATATCAATTAAAAATAATGCATAAGCTTATTAAGATACCAATTAACATTTAAAAATTAGTCAAGCTTAGCATAAACATAATTTGTGCTTTAAATATGTAAGGATATTGTAAAACAAGCACAATCAAATCATATATATGTATGAAAAGAAAATACTAATTGAAATTGATATTATTTGAGATTTTGAAACATACTATATAGAAACAAACATGAGTATACAAAATAGAATTACATAAAGATTATGTGTATAACTCATACCTATCCACCCTATTCATGCACATGCTTAAAAGATTTTCAATTTAGAGCATACAAGGCATAGTCGCCCAACCAACCGCCCTTAAAGGGTAGAAGTTTTCAAAAATAAGATTTAAAAATAGTTGTACATTGAAAACACTACCAAATGAAGAATAAATAATTAGTTAAAATAATTTTTGAAAAATTAGTTAAAAATCTTTCAAAATATGTAACCAAATCACGTATATCTAATAAAATATACCAAATACAGAAGAGTTGACACTCAAAATCTATAAAGCACATAAAAGCTCATGAAAACAAAGTCATGAGTAAACAAATTAAATATGAGTTCACAAGCATCATGTGAATAGCATATTCATGAAAATAGTCAATGTGGCTCTAAACTTATAAAAATCAAAAAAAATTATTTTTCATTAAAATTAAACTTCGAGATATATGTATGTTCGATCAAACCTAATAATATACATACATATCCAAATACAAATGAGTCCATAATGTAATTTGCATGAAGGCAAGTGACTCAAGGGTATAATGTATATTTATTAGTTTTGGACAAAAATTACATATACATGAAGTAAAACATATTCAAGAATAGGGAGAACATGTATAAATAAAAGAATCATCAAAACTAGATTATACATGTACATGTAATGAGTACAAATGAGCAATGGAGTACAAACATATAAGAATCAATTGTTGATCACTACTTTACAAGTATATACACAAGTTTTAATAAAAATTTCATCTAAGCAAGTATTCACCACATGAAGCACAAAATCAAAACATGTTAAAAATAATATCAATTGAAAGCATGTAAACTAAAATAGGAGTTTTAGAGATAGTTACCAAACCAAAGGAACTATTCTCTAAGTCTCCAAAACATGGCGGTCCTCCCACCAAACTTTCTTGATAGTGATGCATCAATTGTAGTGTCCATCAAGCTTATGCATCCACCACCAAGGTACCATACCTCTCACGTCGTGTGAGAGCCCGCACCTACATCAAATATAAAAGGTGGGGATTTTGGTACCCATTTTCTTTTAGGTCCACGGGGGTTAGCATCATAAGGAACCCAAACATTTTTATTTGCAAAATTTAAAGAATTTACTCTATCATAGCAAAATCTTACAAGATGGCTTTTGCAGCCGCAATGTGTACATTTGTACACTCTAGCATGCACATGAGAATGAGTGTGATCATGATTTGCAAAGTGTGCATATGTGTGCCGTGGGTTATGTACATGAACATGTGGAGCTTGTTTCTTTTGAAACAAGGTTTTCAATTTATTATGATTAAATGCACAATTGCTCAAAGTTGAGCTTAAACAATTTATTTTATTTTTCAAAACCTGAATCTCATTTTTATTAATAGTAGCATGAAGAGCATGGCAAGAATGAGAATCAACAATCTTTTTTTTCTAGAAACATCTTCCTTTTCTTTTGAAACAATTTTTCTTTTTAAAGAGTTGTTTTCTTCCAAGACAATTTCTTTTTCTTTTTCCACCAAAGTGATTTTATTTTTCAGAGAATTATTTCCTTCACAAATATCATTTAATTTAGAAAACAAGGAAATATTCTCCTTTTTCAAAGCTTCATTTTCTTTTGAAACATTTTCAAATTTATTTCGAAAAGAATCCTTTTCTTTTGAAATGGACTCATATTTATTTTTCAATCTTTTATGATTCTTTTTAAGCAAATCATATTTTTTAATAAGTTGTTGACAAAAAGATGCAAGTTCATCATAAGACATGTCAATATCTTCTTCTAACTCGGATTTAGAGTTTACCACAAGGAGGTTAACCCCTTGGACCATGTAGCATAAGTTGGAAGTATCACTTTCATCATTCGAGTCACTCCCCGCATAATATTGCTTTTGTTCGCCAAGGGAGACTATAGTGTTCCATACTACAAAAGACGAATCAAAATTAGCAACCCTACATAAATATTCATCATTTAGGGTACTCTTTAATGCATGGATGGGTTTTGCATTAGCCTCAATATGTTTGCCATTTAAACAATAAGAATCTTTAATTGTGGCAAGATAAACATGAATCCCTAGGGCTTTGAGGTATATTGATATCTTAACTTTCCAAGTTTGGATGTTAAGAATGTCAAACATGGGAGGTGTCATGGAATCCATGTGTGTGTACAAATATTGTGATTAGTTAAAATGAGGATCTTTAACTCTAGGTTGTTACACCCAAATCAAGAGCACCAAGCTCTGATACCACTTGTAATCACCTAGAGGGGGTGAATAGGTGACTAGCTAATCTAATGATGAATTAATGCAGAATTAAAATAATTTAAGCAAACTAAAAACTATTAAGTGAAACACACCAAGTATAACACAAGAGTATAGCTGAATTTCCTGTGAAGGGCTCTGGACTATCTCCTTAAGATTCCTCTAGATAAGAGTTGAGGTGCCGCTATGAATCTCTTGGTTGAATACAAGTGTGAGCAAACAATCCAAAGCATGTATCAATAGAGTACAAATATATCAAGCATATAAAAGAGATAAACAATATGAGCATGCAAGATATAAACACAAGTGAGAAATAGAGAGAGAGAGAGCAATCACAAACACGGAGATTTGTTTCCACCCTTGCTTTACGTCCTGCCTTCAACACTTTGAAGGATTTCCACTAGAATCGATCACATCGGATCACTCGGTGCCGTAACACCTACAAGGAGTTCACACTAGAACTCTTGGACTCACTAGTCCCCTCACTTGTTCCCGCAAAAATAACACACACAAGCACACTAGCTTGCCGAGGCCGCCCCTCTACACTGAGCTCCCACAAGAACTCGAAATAACACGAACCTACAAGTTCGCCTCCTCAAATATAAAGTAGAACACTTGGTGATCTAAACACTTTGATCACCTAAAAACACTCTCATAACAACTCTCCTATAGGATTGATATAGCAATGGAAAGCTCAATTATGTGTGAGAAAAACTTGGATGGATTTGTGGTGAAAAACTCAAGAAAACACTTTTGAAAACACTCTTGATAAACTCTCCTTTTGATATGAAAGTTTTAGCTCTAAAACAAGTGAAGATAAACACTTAGAAAGGTAAGAAAAAACTAGCTTGAAAACCCACTTAAAATCTTGTAAAAAACAGTTTAAGGGAATCCCAATTTATAGGCTCCCAAAATATGGCCGTTGGAGGCCAACTCAGCAGCTGATGCTGCTGTCGATCGATCGCCCGGTCGACAGGCCAACGGTCGGATTTTCGACCCTTGTGACACCGGTCAACCGCCCATCGACCGAGGCCTGGATTTAGAGAGCAGAGCTCTCTGCCGGTCGACTGCCCGATCGACCGGGGCCAGATCTAGAGAGCAGAGCTCTCTGGGGGTCGACTGGGTCGGTCGACCGACCCTCCAGCCAAACTGGTTGTGCATGTTTGTGCACAGCGGTCGACCGAACCGATCGATCGACTTTTGTCTTGGTCGACCGTCCGGTCGACAGGCAGAAGACCTGATCAAACATTTTTTAGGGATTGAAACTTGGTCTTTTATCTTTAATAAAATCCCATAAATTATCATAAATTCTACAAAAATAATTTCATTGATATACTTTGATAAACAAACATGTTTGATAAAAATCAAAACATATTACAAACATTTTTAACTATTTTTGTGATATAGAAATTTTGGCCTAAACAAAAATCTGTATTTTTCAAAAACAATCTCCAAATTGAAAAATGATGTTTCCAAAACTTCTCTAAATACAAAAATAAGATATTTTAAATACTTTTGAAGCTTAGTGTGTATGGATATTATTCACTACACATATATGATGAAATATCTATGTTTTTGACATTAAGCTCTAAAATTAGTTTTGATAAAACACATGTATATTTTGAAGCTTAAGAATCAAAACGGTATTTTCTAAAACAAAAACTCTTTTATGAAAACACTGTGTGTGAGTGTAGATGAACTTGAGCAATTCACCAACTAATCTATCCTTAACATTTTATCTAAAAACAAATCTTGACACTTACAAACATGATATAAGTCTTGAAAAACACCTAGAGGGGGGGTGAATAGGTGTGAGTGCTAATCTAAGAAACTTAATGCAAACTAAGTGCGCTAAATGCGAAAGCTAATGCAAATGTTGCACAAACTAATACAATTCAACAAGTGTAGCCGAATTCTCCTTGCGAGGCTCTGGACTAACTCCTCTTGATTCCCCTTAAAATGGGTTGAGGTGCTATGTGAAGCTCTTGTTGGATGAGTATAAGTTAGGCACACACACAAGCAATCCAAGCAATCAAGGATATAGCAACACAATGCACACACACAATCAAGCCAAGCATATAATAATGAATTGCAATATAAAGATGCAAGGCAACACAAGCAAGTATATAATAAGTATGAAATGAATGATGCTTGTATGAAATGAATGCTTGCACAAATGTAAAGAGATAAGAGTTGAGAGAAATTGGATCAAACGCAAACACCAATATTTGTTTCGAGGTTCGAGTACCCAACTCTACATCCCCGCCTACACCACCGTGTAGGATTTCCACTAACTCAACTCCCACCGAGGGAACCTCTACCGAAGAGGATTTCTTACAACTCTAGGAGTACCTAACTCCTCTCTCAATACAACCTCCACCGAGGCCAACAACAACCAACAACAACACCTCTACCGAAGAGGCTCACAACCAACACTATCACCTCACACTTGAGGGATACAACTCAATCACCCGATCACCTCTACCGAAGAGGGATTCACAAATAAAAGGGTGTTTACAACAAAGAGGTTTACAACAAACAACCTCAAACTCTTCTCTTTCTTTTTCTCTTTTCTTTTTCCACAAAAACAAGATCCTAATAGTTTAGGATAGAAGATAGCTCAAGTGTGGAAACTAGGTGTTTTTGGAAACAAGTAACAAAGAAAAACTTCTTGGGAAATCACTTGTAGAAGATAGAAAATACAAAACAATACAATCTCCCAAAACCCTAGCTTTCTTTGATTTTCCAAAAACTCAAAACAAATCAAGATGAGAAGTTTAAAGCCCAAAACTCTTTTAAAAACTTGTTTTAAACTTCTGAAAACCTGGGATTTTTCTCTTGTAAAAACCTTGGCCAAAATCCCAAATGAATAGGGTTTATATAGGCCAAACCAGAAAACTAGCCGTTAGGCTGATGTGGCAGTTCTGACAGCCACCGGTCGACCGGCCCGGTCGACCGCCAACGGTCAAAAATATGACCGTTGGGCACTATCGGTCGACCGGCCCGGTCGACCGAAAATTCCCGAGAGCAAAGCTCTCATCTCGGTCGACCGGCCCGGTCGACCGGCTCTGTGCCTAACAGACGTGCACGTCCGTGCACGTCGGTGGACCGGATCGGTCGACCGGCCCTTTGGTGCGGTCGACCGTCCCGGTCGACCGACCAGCCTGTCAGCACAGTCCAGGTCAGAAAAATAGTGTAAAATATTTTCTAAAAATCTTTTAACACTTCTAAAAAATTCACAAAATTTGTTTTATCATATTATATTAAAACATACACCTGTGATAAAAATTTCAAGACAATATATCAACATATCAATTTATTTTTGTGTCTTGCAAAATTTATCAAAAACAAAACTTGTATTTTTATCAAACTTGATTTTTTCAAAATATGAATAGGGATATCAAAATAAGTTTGTTTAGCAAGTTAACCATGTATGTATAACTAGAATACATCTACTATACATATAAAACATGTAAACTTGTTTTGATCAACTATTCATAAAAACCAAATATCAAATCATAAAACGTGAGTTTTGTGCACTTGAGCATATCAACTATACTAAGCTTTACAAATGGATCTAAAACTCATAATCTAAACTAGGATAACTAAGTCTTCCTTGAGGAACTCCATCTTCAAGTAGACTTGCTCCTAAACGCGATCCACCGAGTGCAAAGGGTATGATCTTTAAGCTTTGGCACCGGAATCACCATGATAAGCTTCTAATCATCTTGTTGAAGCTAATCACCAACTAATATCCTGTTAATGATCTGAAACTTAGAAACAAAAGAATATTAGTAAACATAACTACATGAGTGTTGATCATCATCAAAACTAGAGTGGAAGGCCATTGGGCCAACAATCTCCCCCTTTTTGATGATGACAAAACTCATGGAGTTATATATGCATGGATTAAAGTTAAGCTTCAAAGAAGCTCCCCCTTAACTCATGCATAAACAAATAAACAATAATATGCAATGCATGACAATGCATATAAATATGGTGCTCTAGATACCAATGGAATATTCAACATAAAATATGCTCTAGATACCAATTACAAAGCAAACTCTATAAATCAATCAAACTTACTATTCTTGAGATTAAAACAAAATATATGCATATAAAACATAAGCATGCATATAAAACTCAAATACTTAAATACTTCTCCCCCTTTTTGTCAATCATCAACAAAGGGGTAATCAAAACCATAAATAAAACGAGGGGTAAAAAAAATCTTTCTTCCCCTTTATGTCAAACAAAACAATAAAAGACAATGTTCTCCCCCTTTTTGTCTAAAACAAAAAACAAAGTCAATAAGGGGTGACTACAAACATGATATCAATTTAAAAATATGTCAATGAAGCATCTTGATACCAATAAACAAGAATCAATATATGTTATATGCTATATACATTCATGAAGAGGAAGACGCTAAGTTAGCTTCCCTACACATATGCATTACATGAAGAAGGGATGACAAGCCCCAATTCACATAACACATATTATGTAATGCATAAGAGGAGATGTGAAGCTCCCCCTACACACGTATATCATATAAAGAAGAGTTGTCAAGCTCCTCAATTTATAATATACTCAACATGAATCTATATGTAAGAGAGATGTTAAGCTCTCCTTGCATATAGGAAATACAAATCAAAACTTTGAATATTCTCTTTAAACAAATTTTGAGATATCAATTGAAAATCATCATCATGAAAACAATCGATACCAATTGAAATTAAACATAAATCTTGAATATCTAAACATGAATCTTGATACCAATTGTAGAATATTTTTCATTTTGAACATATGATACCAAATAGAAATTTAATAATTTTTATCATAAAGCAAGGGAGTGGAAATCAAATACCAATTGAAATAAAAAAAATCAAATTTTCTCCCCCTTTATGAAATACAAACTAAAGTCATGCATAGTCTTGATAACAATTTAAAAGTAATCAATTTAAACAAAATTTAAACTCAAGCACTAGCATAAACACAAACATATATATGTATGAAAGATAGATACCAATAGAAATTGATATACTTGGAATTTAAAGCATACATACATACAAAACATATATGAGTATACAAGAAGATCAAAATGATACCAATTGAAAGAGTTCAATGATACCAATTGACATAACAATAAGTTCAAGTGTATACATCATATTATCTACCACCCAATCATAATTCAAGTTTAAAGATTTTCAATTTAGGGCATACATGAACATGATCTCCCATCCTACCGCCCTTCGAAGGTAGGGTTTTCAAAGATAGATTTGAAAATTAGGTTTAGTTTGAAAATCACTACCAAATGAAGAATACGAACTAGTTAAATGGAAAAACTTATTAACTAGTACGAAATCCTTCAAGTAAGGAATAAAACAAAATTGTTTTAAACATGAAATCCACATCATATCAAACACTCAAGTTCAATTAGGCATAAATAAGACTCAATTATTCCTTAAAACACGAAATCATCAAAACTATCTAATCTTCAAGGCATATGTATGTCTAATACAAACTATAGTATACATACATATCCAAAACATAACGAGTCCACAAAATATATGCATTAAGGCACGTGGCTCAAAAGGATACTCATGTATAGTCAATAATTTGGATAAGATAGACATATACATGAAGTTAAATATTGAACACATGAAAAACATGAAAATCATGATAAGCTAAATTTTCATCAAGGCAATTTTCATTTCAAGGTATATGTATGAATTGTCAACACAAGAAGTATACATACATATCCCTAAACACAATTGAGTCCAAATATAGATTTGCATGAAAGGCAAATGACTCAAGGGTATACATGTATATCTTAAAGTTTGGCAATACAAACATATACATGAGTGAAACACACATAAATCCAAAATATGAATACAAGTCTAAAATGTATGGATCATCAAAACTAGACTATACTAGCACATCTAATGGGTTCAAATAAGCAATCAAGCCCAAACATATATAGATTTATTTGTAGCCCACTCTATGTACAAGTATATAACTAGTCTTAATGAAAACTAACATCTAAACATATATTCAAAACATGAAGCATCAAAAACAAAATAAATCATCATGATAAAACTAAAACATGATTATTATGTAAATTCACATGTATTAGATTCATGATGTACATTATAGCTTAAACATAAGTGAGAACACTAAGTATGGGTCATATAAGCATGTGTGTCTCAAATACTATACATGTATGTCAAGAATCTAATAAACATGGAATGAACATACTAATCCAATGACAATAAAAACATGCTATAATCAAAGATGAAATATAAAGCGTGTAAACAAATAATAAGGAGTTAGGAATTGTTACCAAAACCTAGAAGGCAACTCTCCTTGTCTCCAAAACTTGGTGGTCCTCTCCACCAACTCTTCCCTTGAAAGTGATGCATCCAATAGATTTCCTTTAAGTCCGGAACGCATCCACTCCAAGGTGTCATCACTCTCACGTCATGTGAGAGCCCACACCTACATCAAAAACAATAGGAGGGTGGTCTTTGGTACCCATACTCTTTTGGGTCCATGGGGGTTAGTCCCTTCTCTAACCCAAACAAATTTCTTTGCTAAATTATCAACATGTAATCTATCATAGCAAAATTTAACAAGGTGGCCCTTACGTCCACAATGTGTACAAGTGTACACATGAGCATACGTGTGATGGTGTCCGTGAGGAGCATGTGTATGCCGTGGAGGGTGTGCATGAAAAGATGGAACTTGTTTCTTTCGAAACAAAGTTTCCAAACGTGTGTGGTTCATGGCACATTGGCTCATAGTGGAGCCCAAACAATCAATCTTCTTCTTAATCAAACAAATATCATCATTAATTTTAGAAGAAATAGTGTGGCATGCAATAGGTGAAGTGTGTGATACTACCCTATCATGGCAAACATGTGCATCAATTTTATTTTGTAAAACATTGTTTTTATCTAGACAAACATTCAACTCATTTGAAATAGAAATAATCTTATTTTTCAAAGCAACATTCTCCTTTAAAACAAAATCAATTTTGAAGTCAAATTTTCATTCTTCTTCAAAATAGCATGGCAATCATTTTTAGATTTTAAAAAATCATTTTCATTAAGTGCAAGATCAAGTTGAGATTTTAATGAGTCCCTCTCATTATAGACCTCAACCTTTTCTTGCAAAACACAATCAAGTCTAGAATGCAAACACTTATTTTCTTTTTCAATTTCTAGACTTTTTTTTTCAAAATCTTATATTTTTCTATCAATTTTTCACACACAATAGATAGTTCTTCATGCAAGGCATGGGGATCAACATAATCATTTGAAGAACTAGCACAATCATTACTATCTAGGTGGGATTCCGAATGTACCTCAAGGGAGTCATTCCCTTGGACCATGAAGCATTGTGAATCGGATTCTCCACTAGATTCCTCTTCTTGGATTGGTAATTGAAGCTTGGAGGTGGTGGTTGTTGTCAATAGATTCCATACTGCAAAAGCGGAATCAAAGTTAGAAACACGTAAAAGATAATCTTTAGATAAAGTGCTTCTAATGGCCTCTAGGGCTTGTGCATTGGCCCTATATGATTGCAATCACTAAGGAAGGATTCCTTGGTAATAGCAAGATAAATTTTATGACCTAGGGTTTGTAAATAAACAGTCATCCTAATCTTCCAAACATGAATGTTGGAAGGGTCATACATAGGTGGGGTCATGAAGTCCATGGTATAAACTAAATGTGTGCAAACAAGTAAATGCAAATGAAGATTAGCAAGCAAATGGATCTCACTCCTAGGATGTTAAGCCTAAGTATCAGGAGCACTAGCTCTGATACCAATTGAAAAACACCTAGAGGGGGGGTGAATAGGTGTGAGTGCTAATCTAAGAAACTTAATGCAAACTAAGTGCGCTAAATGCGAAAGCTAATGCAAATGTTGCACAAACTAATACAATTCAACAAGTGTAGCCGAATTCCCCTTGCGAGGCTCTGGACTAACTCCTCTTGATTCCCCTTAAAATGGGTTGAGGTGCTATGTGAAGCTCTTGTTGGATGAGTATAAGTTAGGCACACACACAAGCAATCCAAGCAATCAAGGATATAGCAACACAATGCACACACACAATCAGCCAAGCATATAATAATGAATTGCAATATAAAGATGCAAGGCAACACAAGCAAGTATATAATAAGTATGAAATGAATGATGCTTGTATGAAATGAATGCTTGCACAAATGTAAAGAGATAAGAGTTGAGAGAAATTGGATCAAACGCAAACACCAATATTGTTTCGAGGTTCGAGTACCCAACTCTACATCCCCGCCTACACCACCGTGTAGGATTTCCACTAACTCAACTCCCACCGAGGGAACCTCTACCGAAGAGGATTTCTTACAACTCTAGGAGTACCTAACTCCTCTCTCAATACAACCTCCACCGAGGCCAACAACAACCAACAACAACACCTCTACCGAAGAGGCTCACAACCAACACTATCACCTCACACTTGAGGGATACAACTCAATCACCCGATCACCTCTACCGAAGAGGGATTCACAAATAAAAGGGTGTTTACAACAAAGAGGTTTACAACAAACACCTCAAACTCTTCTCTTTCTTTTTCTCTTTTCTTTTCCACAAAAACAAGATCCTAATAGTTTAGGATAGAAGATAGCTCAAGTGTGGAAACTAGGTGTTTTTGGAAACAAGCAACAAAGAAAAACTTCTTGGGAAATCACTTGTAGAAGATAGAAAATACAAAACAATACAATCTCCAAAACCCTAGCTTTCTTTGATTTTCCAAAAACTCAAAACAAATCAAGATGAGAAGTTTAAAGCCCAAAAACTCTTTTAAAAACTTGTTTTAAACTTCTGAAAACTTGGGATTTTTCTCTTGTAAAAACCTTGGCCAAAATCCCAAATGAATAGGGTTTATATAGGCCAAATCAGAAAACTAGCCGTTAGGCTGATGTGGCAGTTCTGACAGCCACCGGTCGACCGGCCCGGTCGACCGCCAACGGTCAAAAATATGACCGTTGGGCACTATCGGTCGACCGGCCCGGTCGACCGAAAATTCCCGAGAGCAGAGCTCTCATCTCGGTCGACCGGCCCGGTCGACCGGCTCTGTGCCTAACAGACGTGCACGTCCGTGCACGTCGGTCGACCGGATCGGTCGACCGGCCCTTTGGTGCGGTCGACCGTCCCGGTCGACCGACCAGCCTGTCAGCACAGTCCAGGTCAGAAAAATCGTGTAAAATATTTTCTAAAAATCTTTTAACACTTCTAAAAATTCACAAAATTTGTTTTATCATATTATATTAAAACATACACCTGTGATAAAAATTTCAAGACAATATATCAACATATCAATTTATTTTTGTGTCTTGCAAAATTTATCAAAAACAAAACTTGTATTTTTATCAAACTTGATTTTTCCAAAACATGAATAGGGATATCAAAATAAGTTTGTTTAGCAAGTTAAACCATGTATGTATAACTAGAATACATCTACTATACATATAAAACATGTAAACTTGTTTTGATCAACTATTCATAAAACCAAATATCAAATCATAAAACGTGGAGTTTGTGCACTTGAGCATATCAACTATACTAAGCTTTACAAATGGATCTAAAACTCATAATCTAAACTAGGATACCTAAGTCTTCCTTGAGGAACTCCATCTTCAAGTAGACTTGCTCCTAAACGCGATCCACCGAGTGCAAAGGGTATGATCTTTAAGCTTTGGCACCGGAATCACCATGATAAGCTTCTAATCATCTTGTTGAAGCTAATCACCAACTAATATCCTGTTAATGATCTGAAACTTAGAAACACAAGAATATTAGTAAACATAACTACATGAGTGTGATCATCATCAAAACTAGAGTGGAAGGCCATTGGGCCAACAATCTCCCCCTTTTGATGATGACAAAACTCATGGAGTTATATATGCATGGATTAAAGTTAAGCTTCAAAGAAGCTCCCCTTAACTCATGCATAAACAAATAAACAATAATATGCAATGCATGACAATGCATATAAATATGGTGCTCTAGATACCAATGGAATATTCAACATAAATATGCTCTAGATACCAATTACAAAACAAACTCTATAAATCAATCAAACTTACTATTCTTGAGATTAAACAAAATATATGCATATAAAACATAAGCATGCATATAAAACTCAAATACTTAAATACTTCTCCCCCTTTTTGTCAATCATCAACAAAGGGGTAATCAAAACCATAAATAAAACGAGGGGTAAAAAAAAATCTTCTTCCCCTTTATGTCAAACAAAACAATAAAAGACAATGTTCTCCCCCTTTTGTCTAAAACAAAAAAATAAAGTCAATAAGGGGTGACTACAAACATGATATCAATTTAAAAATATGTCAATGAAGCATCTTGATACCAATAAACAAGAATCAATATATGTTATATGCTATATACATTCATGAAGAGGAAGACGCTAAGTTAGCTTCCCTACACATATGCATTACATGAAGAAGGGATGACAAGCCCCAATTCACATAACACATATTATGTAATGCATAAGAGGAGATGTGAAGCTCCCCCTACACACGTATATCATATAAAGAAGAGTTGTCAAGCTCCTCAATTTATAATATACTCAACATGAATCTATATGTAAGAGAGATGTTAAGCTCTCCTTGCATATAGGAAATACAAATCAAAACTTTGAATATTCTCTTTAAACAAAATTTTGAGATATCAATTGAAAATCATCATCATGAAAACAATCGATACCAATTGAAATTAAAACAAAATCTTGAATATCTAAACATGAATCTTGATACCAATTGTAGAATATTTTTCATTTTGAACATATGATACCAAATAGAAATTTAATAATTTTTATCATAAAGCAAGGGAGTGGAAATCAAATACCAATGAAATAAAAAAAATCAAATTTTCTCCCCCTTTATGAAATACAAACTAAAGTCATGCATAGTCTTGATAACATTTAAAAGTAATCAATTTAAACAAAATTTAAACTCAAGCACTAGCATAAACACAAACATATATATGTATGAAAGATAGATACCAATAGAAATTGATATACTTGGAATTTAAAGCATACATACATACAAAACATATATGAGTATACAAGAAGATCAAAATGATACCAATTGAAAGAGTTCAATGATACCAATTGACATAACAATAAGTTCAAGTGTATACATCATATTATCTACCACCCAATCATAATTCAAGTTTTAAAGATTTTCAATTTAGGGCATACATGAACATGATCTCCCATCCTACCGCCCTTCGAAGGTAGGGTTTTCAAAGATAGATTTGAAAATTAGGTTTAGTTTGAAAAACTACCAAATGAAGAATACGAACTAGTTAAAATGGAAAAACTTATTAACTAGTACGAAATCCTTCAAGCAAGGAATAAAACAAAATTGTTTTAAACATGAAATCCACATCATATCAAACACTCAAGTTCAATTAGGCATAAATAAGACTCAATTATTCCTTAAAACACGAAATCATCAAAACTATCTAATCTTCAAGGCATATGTATGTCTAATACAAACTATAGTATACATACATATCCAAAACATAACGAGTCCACAAAATATATGCATTAAGGCACGTGGCTCAAAAAGGATACTCATGTATAGTCAATAATTTGGATAAGATAGACATATACATGAAGTTAAATATTGAACACATGAAAAACATGAAAATCATGATAAGCTAAATTTTCATCAAGGCAATTTTCATTTCAAGGTATATGTATGAATTGTCAACACAAGAAGTATACATACATATCTCTAAACACAATTGAGTCCAAATATAGATTTGCATGAAAGGCAATGACTCAAGGGGTATACATGTATATCTAAAGTTTGGCAATACAAACATATACATGAAGTGAAACACACATAAATCCAAAAATATGAATACAAGTCTAAAATGTATGGATCATCAAAACTAGACTATACTAGCACATCTAATGGGTTCAAATAAGCAATCAAGCCCAAACATATATAGATTTATTTGTAGCCCACTCTATGTACAAGTATATAACTAGTCTTAATGAAAACTAACATCTAAATATATATTCAAAACATGAAGCATCAAAAACAAAATAAATCATCATGATAAAACTAAACATGATTATTATGTAAATTCACATGTATTAGATTCATGATGTACATTATAGCTTAAACATAAGTGAGAACACTAAGTATGGGTCATATAAGCATGTGTGTCTCAAATACTATACATGTATGTCAAGGATCTAATAAACATGGAATGAACATACTAATCCAATGACAATAAAACATGCTATAATCAAAGATGAAATATAAAGCGTGTAAACAAATAATAAGGAGTTAGGAATTGTTACCAAAACCTAGAAGGCAACTCTCCTTGTCTCCAAAACTTGGTGGTCCTCTCCACCAACTCTTCCCTTGAAAGTGATGCATCCAATAGATTTCCTTTAAGTCCGGAACGCATCCACTCCAAGGTGTCATCACTCTCACGTCATGTGAGAGCCCACACCTACATCAAAAACAATAGGAGGGGTGGTCTTTGGTACCCATACTCTTTTGGGTCCATGGGGGTTAGTCCCTTCTCTAACCCAAACAAATTTCTTTGCTAAATTATCAACATGTAATCTATCATAGCAAAATTTAGCAAGGTGGCCCTTACGTCCACAATGTGTACAAGTGTACACATGAGCATACGTGTGATGGTGTCCGTGAGGAGCATGTGTATGCCGTGGAGGGTGTGCATGAAAAGATGGAACTTGTTTCTTTCGAAACAAAGTTTCCAAACGTGTGTGGTTCATGGCACATTGGCTCATAGTGGAGCCCAAACAATCAATCTTCTTCTTAATCAAACAAATATCATCATTAATTTTAGAAGAAGTAGTGTGGCATGCAATAGGTGAAGTGTGTGATACTACCCTATCATGGCAAACATGTGCATCAATTTTATTTTGTAAAACATTGTTTTTATCTAGACAAACATTCAACTCATTTGAAATAGAAATAATCTTATTTTTCAAAGCAACATTCTCCTTTAAAACAAAATCAATTTTGAAGTCAAATTTTCATTCTTCTTCAAAATAGCATGGCATCATTTTTTAGATTTTAAAAAATCATTTTCATTAAGTGCAAGATCAAGTTGAGATTTTAATGAGTCCCTCTCATTATAGACCTCAACCTTTCTTGCAAAACACAATCAAGTCTAGAATGCAAACACTTATTTTCTTTTTCAATTCTAGACTTTTCTTTTTCAAAATCTTATATTTTTCTATCAATTTTTCACACACAATAGATAGTTCTTCATGCAAGGCATGGGGATCAACATAATCATTTGAAGAACTAGCACAATCATTACTATCTAGGGGATTCCGAATGTACCTCAAGGGAGTCATTCCCTTGGACCATGAAGCATTGTGAATCGGATTCTCCACTAGATTCCTCTTCTTGGATTGGTAATTGAAGCTTGGAGGTGGTGGTTGTTGTCAATAGATTCCATACTGCAAAAGCGGAATCAAAGTTAGAAACACGTAAAAGATAATCTTTAGATAAAGTGCTTCTAATGGCCTCTAGGGCTTGTGCATTGGCCCCTATATGATTGCAATCACTAAGGAAGGATTCCTTGGTAATAGCAAGATAAATTTTATGACCTAGGGTTTGTAAATAAACAGTCATCCTAATCTTCCAAACATGAATGTTGGAAGGGTCATACATAGGTGGGGTCATGAAGTCCATGGTATAAACTAAATGTGTGCAAACAAGTAAATGCAAATGAAGATTAGCAAGCAAATGGATCTCACTCCTAGGATGTTAAGCCTAAGTATCAGGAGCACTAGCTCTGATACCAATTGAAAAACACCTAGAGGGGGGGTGAATAGGTGTGAGTGCTAATCTAAGAAACTTAATGCAAACTAAGTGCGCTAAATGCGAAAGCTAATGCAAATGTTGCACAAACTAATACAATTCAACAAGTGTAGCCGAATTCCCCTTGCGAGGCTCTGGACTAACTCCTCTTGATTCCCCTTAAAATGGGTTGAGGTGCTATGTGAAGCTCTTGTTGATGAGTATAAGTTAGGCACACACACAAGCAATCCAAGCAATCAAGGATATAGCAACACAATGCACACACACAATCAAGCCAAGCATATAATAATGAATTGCAATATAAAGATGCAAGGCAACACAAGCAAGTATATAATAAGTATGAAATGAATGATGCTTGTATGAAATGAATGCTTGCACAAATGTAAAGAGATAAGAGTTGAGAGAAATTGGATCAAACGCAAACACCAATATTTGTTTCGAGGTTCGAGTACCCAACTCTACATCCCCGCCTACACCACCGTGTAGGATTTCCACTAACTCAACTCCCACCGAGGGAACCTCTACCGAAGAGGATTTCTTACAACTCTAGGAGTACCTAACTCCTCTCTCAATACAACCTCCACCGAGGCCAACAACAACCAACAACAACACCTCTACCGAAGAGGCTCACAACCAACACTATCACCTCACACTTGAGGGATACAACTCAATCACCCGATCACCTCTACCGAAGAGGGATTCACAAATAAAGGGTGTTTACAACAAAGAGGTTTACAACAAACAACCTCAAACTCTTCTCTTTCTTTTCTTTTCTTTTCCACAAAACAAGATCCTAATAGTTTAGGATAGAAGATAGCTCAAGTGTGCAAACTAGGTGTTTTTGGAAACAAGCAACAAAGAAAAACTTCTTAGGAAATCACTTGTAGAAGATAGAAAATACAAAACAATACAATCTCCCAAAACCCTAGCTTTCTTTGATTTTCCAAAAACTCAAAACAAATCAAGATGAGAAGTTTAAAGCCCAAAAACTCTTTTAAAAACTTGTTTTAAACTTCTGAAAACCTGGGATTTTTCTCTTGTAAAAACCTTGGCTAAAATCCCAAATGAATAGGGTTATATAGGCCAAACCAGAAAACTAGCCGTTAGGCTGATGTGGCAGTTCTGACAGCCACCGGTCGACCGGCCCGGTCGACCGCCACGGTCAAAAATATGACCGTTGGGCACTATCGGTCGACCGGCCCGGTCGACCGAAAAATTCCCGAGAGCAGAGCTCTCATCTCGGTCGACCGGCCCGGTCGACCGGCTCTGTGCCTAACAGACGTGCACGTCCGTGCACGTCGGTCGACCGGATCGGTCCACCGGCCCTTTGGTGCGGTCGACCGTCCGGTCGACCGACCAGCCTGTCAGCACAGTCCAGGTCAGAAAAATAGTGTAAAATATTTTCTAAAAATCTTTTAACACTTCTAAAAAATTCACAAAATTTGTTTATCATATTATATTAAAACATACACCTGTGATAAAAATTTCAAGACAATATATCAACATATCAATTTATTTTTGTGTCTTGCAAAATTTATCAAAAACAAAACTTGTATTTTTATCAAACTTGATTTTTCCAAAACATGAATAGGGATATCAAAATAAGTTTGTTTAGCAAGTTAAACCATGTATGTATAACTAGAATACATCTACTATACATATAAAACATGTAAACTTGTTTTGATCAACTATTCATAAAAGCCAAATATCAAATCATAAAACGTGAGTTTTGTGCACTTGAGCATATCAACTATACTAAGCTTTACAAATGGATCTAAAACTCATAATCTAAACTAGGATACCTAAGTCTTCCTTGAGGAACTCCATCTTCAAGTAGACTTGCTCCTAAACGCGATCCACCGAGTGCAAAGGGTATGATCTTTAAGCTTTGGCACCGGAATCACCATGATAAGCTTCTAATCATCTTGTTGAAGCTAATCACCAACTAATATCCTGTTAATGATCTGAAACTTAGAAACACAAGAATATTAGTAAACATAACTACATGAGTGTTGATCATCATCAAAACTAGAGTGGAAGGCCATTGGGCCAACAAGTCTTTTTGAAAATCTTCTCTTGAAAATCTTCTTCTCCTTCTTGACTTGGTCCAAACCTTAATCAACGAGTTAGACTCCTCTTGAGTACTTGATGAAATCTTGATGCGCGAGCTCTTGAATCAACACGTGCTAGCTTCAAAATCTGACTTCAAATCATTTGTTGAAGTTAAACACTTACTAATATCTTGATCAAATATTTGAGATTAATTAAACACAAGATCATTAGTACTACAACTATATGAGTTAATCATTATTAAAAGTAGAGCAATGGGCCTTTGGGCCAACAATTATGACGACAAGATTCGAAAAGATATCAGTCACAGATTTAAATGCAGTTAATCGATCGACATGTCAGCTGTCATCCGGCCACACGATCTCCAGATGAAATCCAAAAAATTCACATTGATGGATCAGATACCCCTTCACCAACATCAAGAAGAATTAAAGATATTTAAGAATCTCTTCCAAATCTGATTTTCTGACTTCCCTCCTACATGCTCTGGCAAGCGAAAGATTGGGGATCATCTATAATGGTCAAAAATTAACCCTCATAAAGATGTTGACACGTGTCCATGCAACTATAGCCTCCCACCGATATGCCTATAGCTCCCGCCTTCCTACAAGCTCCACCACCATAGCCATCTCGAATCTACCTCCTGTTCCGAAGATATCACTCTCCGGAGCTATCTGTAGTTCAAGATTCCCGACTTCACCACAAACTGAACGTCCCTAGTAGCGACCACCGAGATCTCGTCTGCAATCACGCCACTTTTCTTCTCCCATGTTGAAGATGTGTAACGCTTCTGCATTCAAGACGAACAGTTATTGATAATGAAAAAATTTCCTTCTTGTGATCCTAAATGTTCAGCACTCATAATAACGATTGTTACAACAAACTGTACATGGAGTTTGTGCGGTTACATTAACCTCGCCAGCTCTCATTTACCACCAATTGCTCAGTATAAATTGACCCTCATCTTCAACAAGAAAGAGACCTGACCTGAGCAGACTGGACCTGAACCTACCTGGATCCTCTCCCTGAACCGAACACCAAGACCCCCAATATTTTCACAATCAACCCTTTTTCTGAGCCACTTTAAACAATCCATGTAATTTTTGTAAATGGACAGATTATAGTGGATTCTCAACGATTGTGTTTCATATAAAATCCTGTGTCTTCGTCTCTTTTTCTGTGCTGTGATCACCGCTTTATACTTACACTCTAACCCCTTTTCTCGCTGGTGGTGGTGGATCGATCCGACTGATCATTTGCAGCGAAAATTGTCCACCACAATTCTATAGACCCTATTTTATCATGAAATTACTGCCAACAACTACGAGTCTGTAACTAAGGAATAAGAGGAGTTTGGTTCAGCCCAAGACTTGATCTCCCTGGCCACGCTCTTCGTGCTTGCAGGTTGATGCCATAAGAAGAGGAGAAGTTAATCCAAGATCCCAGTCCACTAAATAACCTCTTTCTTTTGCTGAATATAATCAACAAAAAACTGACATTATAATATATAAATTTGTACAAGTCTATTTAATTTTTTCATGTATCATTGAAATAAAAGTTATCTTTTCTTCTTAATTTAGTTCCATCACGAGGAGTTTGGTTCATGCATGTGAGCCACACACATACAATTAGCCAACCTATAAAGTGATGACATGTGGCAAACCTGTTGGTCTCTAACGAGAGCTCCAACGCTGTTTCTCAATTATAAAAAAAAAACAAAGAAAAAATCAAGACCGTTCACCATCGAAACGTAGAGTATATGTACTCTCACCACGTCCCTAAATCACGGCACCTATCACCGTGTTCTTCGGTAAAGAGCCCCCGATCCATCAAAGTATCCAATACTGAATACATAGGCTTCATGAGTTGTTAAAAGATTTCAACAGTTAATTCGTTCAACAAACGAAACCAGGGCAGCTGGCTGATCCTTGATTTTAGAAAACGAGGACGAACAAAAACAATAGATCATCACGTTCTTAAATTTGAGGGAGCAGCTTTGGACTCTTGTTGAGAAATTTCCCAAAAAATATAATAGTTTTGTAGATATATACAACAGTAATAGGCAGCTAAATGCAGACAAGTACGCTAATACGATAATTTAGTAATCAATGAAATACTCTTGAATTCTACGTGAACTTGGACAGAGATTAAATACTCAATAGGTTCATTGGAAGGATGATTACAGCGTAGAAAGAAAGAGGAATCGCCAATATATAAGAGAAGGAGCTAACTTAGGGTTTATCTTTTTCTTTTCTTTTTATTCTTTCCATCTTTTTCTTTGCTCTCTTAGAGCTGTGATTCAACAGAGATCCTCTCTGATTCAAGGGAGAGAAAAATGAGAGACACGTATCCGTGTATACACCGAAAACCGGCCTTGGTATTGTTGTTCTTTTTCATTTTTTAATTGAGAAATACTGTTAGAGTTCTCATTACAGGCTGACAATTTTTCCTTTTCCACATCTCATCACCTCGTACATAAGCTTATAATATGTATGTGTGATTCACACACATGGACCGAGCTTCTATGGTGACATGGATGGTTCTTTCTCCATTCTCAAGAACCCCACAATAATAAACGGAATATAAAATTTCAGAGCGCAGTTCTATAATGTCTTTGCTCTAGTATGTCGTCAATATTAATGATTTACATTTGCTGCTTACAATTCAGAGCATGTAGTACGAAAGAGAATTACTATCTCGAGGAACACCACATTCACATGATGAACGCAATAATAGACCGAGGAACACCACATTCACATGATGAACGCAATAATAGACTGGTCGATTTGTCGCAGACTGTAGCCACAGCTAAGGGATTGTCCTTCGCCGTTCACCATTCAATCACGGTTCATGTTGATGTGAGCTTTACATGTGATGCCAAAACATAAAAAAATGAATATCGATTGCGTGTATCGCGTGCAGCGTCCGCGTGCATAAAATATACAATGTTCTAATGTTATTCATATGCGAGCTCTATATAACCTCTCTCTATCCCTTGGCTCGAAACATTCACATTGAGTTCCACTTCCCCAAATGAATCCCGACAGTGAAATCGAGCTTGACTTCCCTCCCTTCTTCCGCGTCTACAAGGGCGGCCGATTCGAGGACTTACATGGCACCGGCGTCGACGTACAGGGCACTGACGAAGCCACCGCCGACATCCCCAGCGAAGACGTGACCATCGACGCCAAACACCACCGCCCGCATCTACCGCCCGGGGCTCACCGACACCGCGCAAAGCAAGCTCCCAATACTCATCTACTTTCACGGTGGCGCATTCCTCTTCGGATCCTACAGCATCCAACCTACGACAATAACCTCAGGATCCTCGTCTCCAGAGCCCAACTCGTCGCCGTCTCCGTCGACTACCGCCTCGCAAAACCAGGCGCGGGCTCCCGCTGCGTACGAGGACTCGTGGGCGGCACTCAAATGGGTTGTCTCCCGCGCGCACCCGTGCTGGCCGACCACGGGAGATTTCGAACGTATGTTCGTGGCCGGGGACAGCGCGGGCGCCAACATAACACATCACCTCGCATTGCAAGCTGGGGTCGAAGGGGGAAGATCAAAGGGGTGGGTTTGATCCACCCCTACTTCTGGGGGAGAAACGGATCGAATCGGAGACGTGGCTACCGATCGTGAGGGAGACGATTCGGACGTTGTGGACGATGGTGATGCCGGAGGAGGAGAGCTGGGACTTGGATCACCATTGGATAATCCGCTTCACGAGGGGGCGCCGAGCTTGGCGGGGTTGGGGTGCGAGAGGGCGATGGTGTGCGTGGCTAGTTTCGATCCTCTCCAGGCGAGGGGGAAGGCGTATCGGGTGGCGGCGGAGGCGAGCGAGTGGGGAGGAGAGGCGGAGCTTGTCGAATCGATTGGCGGTCATTGCTTTCATCTTGCGGATCCGAGCACGGATGAGGCGAAGAAGCTGGTTGACAAGTTGGTTGCTTTCTTCAGTCGTGCCTAGCTTGTGGCCGGCACGCGTAGGCCTTCACTGCACGATTCTGATATCGATTGAATATTATCTCCAACGTATTTTGCATCTTTGCTCCTCTATGAGTTGCACTTATATCTATATATAATAATGTTCACGGTTCTCTCGTGGCTGGGGGGTTGAGTTTTATGCTGAGAGTAATTCTAATACTGGTGAATCTCACTGAGGGGTCGATTGTCAAGTCAATTGGGTAGTTGCCTGAGTATTTATAGCCTTAGAGCATCGCCAAAGGCGCTTTCAATCTTCTTTTAAAATTATTAAATTGAACTCTAATGTTATTCTTATATGATTCTCTGTTTTGTCTCAAGCTTCTCAAATATACTCACTTTCTAATTATATTTATTATTATTTTAATCTGTCACAAATTGCTTGTATTATATTGCTTTTAAATAATACAAGTGTTCTTAGCCAATTGATTTTTAAAAATAATAAAATATTTAAAATAGTATAAATTTAGAGAGCTCTCTTGGACATAAATGAAATAAGAAGCTCTCTAAACTAATATTCTCCCTAAAATAACTTAAAATTAGAAAATCTTCCTCGGAGTTACTCTTAGAGTAAAGTAGAGACAGTAAAATGGTCGGCTACCTACTTAGACCACTAAACTAGATAGTTAATTCCTTAAGTAGTGATCACTGGAGTGGACTGAGAATGTTAGCATATACATATATATATGTGTGTGTGTGTATATATATATATATATATATATAATATATATATATAATATATATATATATATATATATATAATATATATATATATATATATATAATATATATATACATGTTGGCCCAAAGACCCATCACTCTAGTTTTGATGATGATTAACTCATGTAGTTATAGTACTAATGATCTTGTGTTTAAATTAGTCTTAGATATTTGATCAAGATCTTAATAGGTGTTTAGCTTCAACAAAGGATTTAAAGTCAAGTTTTGAAACTAGCACGTGTTGATTCAAGAGCTCGCGCATCAAGATCGCATCAAGTACTCAAGAGGAGTCTAGCTCATTGGATCAAGATTTGGACCAAGTCAAGAAGGAGAAGAAGATTCAAGTGAAGATTTTCAAAAGACTTGTGTCGGGTTTGTAAGTGTCAAGATTTTATTTTTAGATAAAAATATAAGGGATAGATTAGTTGGTGGATTGCTCACGTTCATATACACTCACACACAAGATTTATATGCATGTTTTCATAAAAGAGTTTTTGTTTAGAAAATACCGTTTGATTTTTAAGCTTCAAAATATAGATATGTTATTAAAATTATTTTTAAAGCTTAAATGTCAAAAACATAGATATTTCATCATATATGTGTAGTGGATCATATCCATACACACTAAGCTTCAAAAGAGTTTACAATATCTTGTTTTGTATTTAGAGAAGTTTTAAAAAAATCGTTTTCAATTTGGAGATTGTTTTTGACAAATAGGGTTTCCGTTTAAAGCCAAAATTTCTAATTATAAAAATAGTTCAAAATATTTATAATGTGTTTTAATTTTTAATCAAACATGTTTGTATATCAAAGTATATCAATGAACTTATTTTGTAGTTTTTTAGTAATTTTATGGGATTTTATTGAAGGTAAAAAGACCGAGTTTTTATCCCTTAAAAATGTTGTGATGCGTGCTTGTGTGCGTCGGAGGGAGCGATCCGTTGAGGGATAGGGGGAGGGCTTACCATGAGAAATTGAAGGAGAGCGGAGGAAAGGGGAGATGGAGTTGTTTGAGGCGATAGTGTTGGCCCAATGGCCTTCCACTCTAGTTTTGATGATGATCAACTCATGTAGTTATGTTTACTAATATTCTTGTGTTTCTAAGTTTCAGATCATTAACAGGATATTAGGTTGGTGATTAGCTTCAACAAGATGATTAGAAGCTATTATGATGATTCCGGTGCCAAAGCTTAAAGATCATACCTTTGCACTTGGAGAATCACGGAGTTTGGACGAGTCTACTTGAAGATGGAAGATCGACAAGAAGACTTAGGTATCAGTTTAGAGTTGGTGTTTAGATCCATATTGTAAAGCTTAGTTTAGTTGATATGTTCAAGTGCACAAAACACACACGTTTTATGATTTGATATTTGGTTTTTATGAATAGTTGATCAAAACAAGTTTACATATGTTATATGTATAGTAGATGTTTTCTATTTATACATACATGCTTTAACTTGGTAAACAAACTTATTTGATATCCCTATTCATGTTTTGAAAAAATCAAGTTTGATAAAAAATACAAGTTTTGTTTTGATAAAATTGGCAAGACACAAAAATGAATGATATGTTGATATATGTCTTGAAATTTTTATCACATGTTTATGTTTTCAACATAAAATGAAAAAGACAAGTTTTATGGAATTTTCAGAAATGATAAAAGTTTTTATAAAATATTTTCCAAAATTTTCTGACCTTGTTTTGTGCTGACAGGCTGGTCGGTCGACCGTGACGGTCGACCGCACCAAGGGCCGGTCGACCGTTGCGATCGACCGACGTGCACAGACGTGAACGTCTGATAGGCACAGACACGGTCGACCGGAACGGTCGACCGAGTTGAGAGCTCTGCTCTCGGGTTTATCGGGCGACCGGGCCGGTCGACCGCAGTTGCCCAACGGTCATAATTCTGACCGTTGGCGGTCGACCGGACCGGTCGACCGGCAGTCTGTCAGACTGCCAACTCAGCCTAACGGCTAGTTTGTATAGGGGCTATATAAACCCCATCTCTTTGGGGATTTTAGCCAAGTTTTCTAAGAGAAAAATTTCAGTTTTCTGAAGTTTTTAAAAGAGTTCAAAAGAGTTTTAAGTGCAAAAACTTCTCATCTTTATTTGTTTTGGGTTTTTGGAAAATCAAAGAAAACTAGGTTTGGGATTTTGATTTGGTATTTCATTTTTATCATATACAAGAGATTCTCAAGTAGTTTTCTTTGTTGCTGTTTCCAAAAACACTTGATTCCACACTTGAGCTATATCTTCTATTCTAAACTATTTAGGATATGTTTTGTGGAAAAGAAAAAGGAAAGAGGTTTGTGGTTGAAATATACCACTTGTTGTAAACCCTTGATTTCTTGAGTTGCTCCCTCTTTGGTAGAGGTGGAGATTGTTGTATTGGGTTGTTGGTTTGGATCCCTCTTCGGTAGAGGTGATTGAGTTTGGTTGTAAACCTCTTCGGTAGAGGTGGTTGTTGTGTTGTTGTTGGTTGTTGGGCCTCGGTGGAGGTTGTTGTTTGAGAGAGGAGTCGGTACTCCTAGAGTTGTAAGAAATCCTCTTTGGTAGAGGTTCCCCGGTGGGAGTTGAGATAGTGGAAATCCTACACGGTGGTGTAGGCGGGGATGTAGAGCAAGGTGCTCGAACCTCGAAACAAATCTTGGTGTTTGCGTTTTGATCCATTGTCTCTCTAACTCTCTCCTTATAATTGTGCATAGCATCATACTCATCATCATATCATACTTGCTTGTGTTGAGCATTGATTCATTCATATCATATATTGCTTGTGTTGTGCCTTGCATCTCTTATTGCTATATCCTTTATGCTTGGCTTGATTGTGAGTGCACATTATTTGGATTGCTTGTGTGTGTGCCTAACTTATACTCATCCAACAAGAGCTTCACATAGCACCTCAACCCATTTCAAGGGGAATCAAGGGGAGTTAGTCCAGAGCCTCGAAAGGGGAATTCGGCTACACTTTTGTATTGTATTAGTTTGTGTATAATTTGCATTAGCTTCCGCATTTAGCGCACTTAGTTTGCTCTTAGTTTCTTAGATTAGCACTACACCTATTCACCCCCCCTCTAGGTTTTTTCAATTGATATCAGAGCTAGTGCTCCTGATACTTAGGCTTAACATCCTAGGAGTGATCCATTTGCTTGCTAATCTCATTTGCATTTGTTTGTTTGCACATTCATAGTTTACCATGGACTTCATGACCCCTCCTAGCTTTGACCCTTCCAACATTGATGTTTGGAAGTATAGGATGTCCATGTACCTAAAGACCCTAGGTTTGCATGTTTTTCTTGCGGCCACCAAGAGAGTGTATCTTGGTGATTGCAATCATATAGGGGCCAATGCACAAGCCCTAGAGGCTATTAGAAGCACTTGCCTAAAGAATATCTTTTATGTGTTTCTAACTTTGATTCCGCTTTGTAGTGTGGAACAAATTGACAACCACCACCACCTCCAAGCTTCAATTGCCAATCCAAGAAGAGGAATCTAGCGGAGAATCCGAGCCAGCCACAACAATGCTATATGGTCCAAGGGAAGACTCCCTTGAGGTACAATCGGAAACTCAACTAGATAGTGATGATTGTTCTAGTTCTTCAAATGATCATATTGATGTCCATACTATAAATGAAGAACTTTCAATTGTTTGTGAAAAACTTATAGAAAAATATAAGATTTTGAAAAAGAAAAGTTTAGGAATGAAAAAGAAAATAAGGTTTACAATCTAGACTTGATATTGTTTTGCAAGAGAAGGTTGATGTCTATAATGAAAGGGATTCATTGAGATCTCAATTAGAACTTGCACTTAAGGAAATAAAGTTTTAAAATCTAAAAATGATTGTGAAAATCTTTGAAGAAAAATGAAAATTTGTCTTCAAAAGTTGATTTTGTTTTTAAAAGAGAATGTTGATTGAAAATAAAATTATTCTATTTCAAATGATCTAGATGTTGTTTAAAGAAAATATTGTTTTGCAAAATAAGATTGATGCACATGTTTGCCATGCTAGGGTAGTATCACACACTTCACCTATTGCATGCCACACTTCTTCTTCTAAGATTAATGATGATATTTGTTTGCTTAAGAAGAAGGTTGATTGTTTGGGCTCCACTATGAGCCAATGTGCCGAACACACTCGGTTGGAAACCCTGGTTCGAAAGAAACAAGTTCTATCCTTTATGCATGCACACCCATCACGGCATACACATGCTTCACACGGACACATCAACACAAGTATGCTCATTGTACACATGTACACATTGTGCCGAAAAGGCCATCTTGCTAAATTTTGCTATGATCGTTTACATGTTGAAAATTTAGCCAAGAAGTTGTTTTGGTTAGAGAAGAACTAACCCCCATGGACCCAAAAGAGTATGGGTACCAAAGACCACCCTCCTATTTTTGATGTAGGTGTGGGCTCTCACATGACGTGAGAGTGATGACACCTTGGAGTGGATGCGTTCAGGACTTCATGGAAATCAAATTGGATGCATCACTTTCAAGGGAAGATTTGGTGGAGATGACCACCATGTTTTGGAGACAAGGAGAGTTGCTTCTTCGTTTTTGGTAACAATACTTACTCCCATTATTGTTTACATGCTTTCCATGTTTAATGTTTATAGCATGTTTTTGAGTCTATGGATTAGTATGTTCTTCCATGTTTATTAGATCCTTGACATACATGTATAGTATTGAGACACATATGCTTATATGAACCATATTTAGTGTTCTCACTTTTGTTTAAGCTATAAGTACATCATGAATCTAATACATGTGAATTTACATAGTAATCATGTTTTAGTTTTATCATGATGACTTTATATTTGTTTTGATGCTTCATGTTTTGAATATATGTTTAGATGTTTGTTTTCATTAAGACTAGTTATATACTGTACATAGAGGGGCTACAAATAAATCTATATATGTTGAGCTTGATGCTTATTTGAACCCATTAGATGTGCTAGTATAGTCTAGTTTTGATGATTCATACATTTCAAACTTGTATTCCATTTTTGGATTTGTTTTATGATTGTGTGTTTACTTATGTATATGTTTGTATTGCCAAACTTTAAGATATACTGTATACCCCTTGAGTCATTTGCCTTTCATGGCAAATCTATATTTGGACTCAATTGTGTTTAGGGATATGTATGTACTTCATGTTTGACAATTCATACATATACCTTGAAAAGAATTGGTATCAAATTGTTTTAATGAAAAGCTAAATTTCATACTTTTCATGTTTTTCATGTTTCATGTATTTATGTTTAACTTCATGTAATGTCTATCTAGTTCAAACTAATCTTATAATACCATTTTTTGAGCCACGTGCCTTCATGAATATACATTTAGTGGACTCGTTGAGTTTTGGATATGTATGTAGATTTTTAGCTTGTATTAGACATACATATGCCTTGAAGATTAAATAAGGAGTTTTATATGATTTTTC